>JAXQQM020073040.1:0-247969 GCA_034641835.2 Pinus albicaulis
TATGTTCAGCTTTAAATTTTCTTCTGTTAAATCACATTTCAGTTTTTACCCCTCGTACAGCACAAACTGATCCACATCTCCTCCATCTGGCGTTCCCTTGCACCCCCGGTGCAATTGCTAGTTAATTTATGCTTGAGAAGGTTCTAGTCGGGTCCGCATGTCAAGCGATCAACAAGAAAAAGTTGTGCAAAAAAACATATCGACTTCTTTTTGGTCGATCCACCCACTGCATGCTATCAACTTATGTTTATTCAATCCACTCGTTGTATGGAATTCATTGCAGCACTAATAAAGAGCATGAAAATTTGTTGCAATACATCGCCCAAAAGTTCCATATGTGTTTCTCGCTTGCATTTTTAACTTACCAACGAACCAAGAGGCTATGGCTAAGCGGACAACGCGTTGAAAATTAACACCATATTATTATGGTTGCAAAGTTTCTTCCTTATAAGTTGGTCCATAACATGAATATATTTTAGTATCTCAAGGAACATTGGCATTCCAAGCATTCTCTTAATGACAGACAATTTTTGCGAACTAATTTTCTTTCTTTGTGCAAGTTTGTATTTTCTTGATTTCATTCTTCATTTACAAGTATTCCACCCCATGCAGCAGGTACTCAAGCTCACATAACAGTATCAACAGACGAATCATAATCTTTAAAAAAAAAAATTGGAATTTTTTTTTTTACTTGATTCATCCTCTCCACTTTTCTCCTTTGCAGGTTTGAACCAACTTCGTTTGTTGTTTTTGTCACATAGCCGAACGAAGGAGGAAACAATGCCAACTGTTGTAAGCAGACAACCAGAACATGCTACATTGGCAACAATAAGAACATACACATGTACAAGAATACACAAGACAATGAAGTAGGGAAAGTAATTCCAATCCACGTTTCTATTGATCTTAGTTTATATTTATACATAATATATGTGGTTGGAGCGGGTGTACCAGCTCTCAACCACCCAATTACTTTACCATACACATTTACCGAGAATTACTATCATTTACATGATACATAATTTATGATAACAACATGGTTCTAAAGACCCTTATAATAGTTACTTTAATAAGAAATGACCATGTCACCTGTGTAATGCTCTACATCAGTTAATTTCACATGAGTCCAAGTACTTTGGTGATTTCATTGACTATTTCTTTGTAATATAATTCCAAAATCGAGGAAACCAACATGAACATGAATTGATATGGATTAAACATTATCCCATCTATAGAAAAAGTACATATCTTGAAATAGAAAACTTCGTTGACAAGTGCATTGCAAGTTGAATTTTCTGATACCAACAATGGAAAGAACATGAATACTTGAGTCTATGAAATTTGACAATTCAAAAAAAAAATTAACGAAAGAATAATATTTGATGCACTAGAGCATATGGAACATGATGAGACATATACATTTGATCGTTTTCTAGAAAAATTAGGTATAAGGGAATTTGATTATATCCATGTGATTCAATGTACTCTGAAATGAAGAACAAATTTTTTGAAAAGAGAACCAATAGAAATTTAGACTAATAGCTTTTCTCAACATATTCCATTAATTTGGGGTTTGCTCAACATATTCCATTAACCCGGGGTGAAAATATTGATGCTCAATTTGTACTTGATTCATATGCTACAACTACGTATTGTAGTTCATACATGAAAAAGCTAGATAAAACAATGACGTCAATGTTTAAACGCGTGTGAAGCGAGTGTAAAAAAATTGATGGTGATATTATTGAAACAATTGCAAGACTTGAAAAGGATTTATTGAACTTACAACAAATGTCTACACAACAAGATTTATATATATAGTGTTGTCAATTCCACTGAATATTAGTTCAAGAAAATATGGTTTTTTAGTGTTGTCAATTCCACTGAATATTAGTTCAAGAAAATATGGTTTTTTTACTAAAGAAACCAAGAGACATGGAGCGTGTACCAAGTGATTTAAAAATCATAGCATGTTTATCAATTATCGATCGCTATATGAAATGACCAGAAAACATCAAACACGTATGTTTAGCGAAATTTACATCATGTTATACACTGCAAGGAAAAAATGAGGAAATGTTGATAGACAATATGTTACAAGGTATGTAAAGTATAATAAACATATTGATGATGATAACTCTTACAGCAAAAACATATTTAGGGAACTATATTCGAGTTGGAAGAATGCATATTTCTTATTTGAGAAAACCATAAAATGTAATGAGTTAAAATTCACCAATGAAACAATGACAAAGTGGAATGATACGATGACATATTTAGCAAGATTGAAAACAAAGAGAGCGAATTGTTTGAAAGAAATTTGTCTCCTTGTGAAGAAATGGAAAATAAAAAGCGTTATCAAGAATACAATATCAAATTAGATATACAATATTTGCAAAAGGCTAAAAATGAAAAATCAATTGTTGAGAGACCTTATGAACTTTTAAAACAACCACAAGTATCAGAAAAAATAAAATTCTATAAATTCATGAGAATGCTTAACCCAAAACAGGTAATAATAGTGAAATAAATGATTGAAGAGAAGAAAAAAAAAATCCAAATGACCCATTATATGTACTTGTAACAGGTGGCGTGGGGGTTGGAAAATGTTTTACTGTTATAGAAATATTTAAGTCTCTAATTTTCTTATCCAATAACATGTTTAGATATGACCCATGCCAATTAAAAGGAAATTTACATCATGTTATACACTGCAAGGAAAAAATGAGGAAATGTTGACAGACAATATGTTACAAGGTATGTAAAGTATAATAAACATATTGATGATTATAACTCTTACAGCAAAAACATATTTAGGGAACTATATTCGAGTTGGAAGAATGCATATTTCTTATTTGATAAAACCATAAAATGTAATGAGTTAAAATTCACCAATGAAACAATGACAAAGTGGAATGATACGATGACATATTTAGCAAGCTTGAAAACAAAGAGAGCGAATTGTTTGAAAGAAATTTGTCTCCTTGTGAAGAAATGGAAAATAAAAAGCGTTATCAAGAATAAAATATCAAATTAGATATACAATATTTGCAAATGGCTAAAAATGAAAAATCAATTGTTGAGAGACCTTATGAACTTTTAAAACAACCACAAGTATCAGAAAAAATAAAATTATATAAATTCATGAGAATGCTTAACCCAAAACAGGTAATAATAGTGAAATAAATGATTGAAGAGAAGAAAAAAAAAATCCAAATGACCCATTATATGTACTTGTAACAGGTGGCGTGGGGGTTGGGAAATGTTTTACTGTTATAGAAATATTTAAGTCTCTAATTTGCGTATCCAATAACATGTTTAGATATGACCCATGCCAATTAAAAGGAATCATCACAACATATACAAGGAAGGAAGTGTTCAATGTGGGCGTTATAACATTACATTTTGCATTCCATTTTCCATTTAACAAATCAAAATATCTCTCTTAAATGTGAAAGATTAGATACATTAACAAAACATTGCGAACAACTTCGTATTATGCTAATTGATGAAGTGTCTTTAATAGGTTTAACATTATTATACAATGTCAAAAAACACTTGTGTGGAATTAAGCATACTTCGTTGGATTACTTTGGAAATATTGATGTTATAATTTTAGGTGACCTTTTCCAGGCGCAATCGACCAAACATTCTTTGATTTTTGAGCAAGCAGTTTTAGAGGGCAAAAAAATAGTATACCAATTCTGGAAAGAGAAATTCAAATGTTATGAATTGCACATAACAATGTGTCAAAAAGATAACAAGTTCATTTGAATCCTTAAAAAAATGTGATTAAATCAACACTCATGATGAAGACATAAAACACATAAACGATAGTGCTACAGACCTTCCCCAATGGATCCATTGTTTCCTGTTTCCATATCTACTTTAGAGAAACATAGATCTACAAAATCATAACGAAAAAATGTTGTCACATGTAAATGAGGAGCTAATAGTTTTTGTAGAACTATTAACTAGATAGATAGATCTAGCTAGATCTCATGATAGGAAAATAGGATTTGTTGCATATGAGAAGAAAATGAGATTATCATCCAGAATATTTATTAAATGCATTGTTCTTCTTGAACTATATGCAGGGAAATATAGTACAAAATATGGTATCGTTAGTGGTGCTAATGGGATATCCAAAAATATATATGAAAAATAACAATAATGTTGATGTGTTATGGATAGATTTCGTAAATCTAGATTTCAAAAACCTTCAAAGAAATAAGTATCATGAACTATATGATGAAAACATTTCTTCTAATTGAACTCCAATATTGTGTGTTTAAAATCCATTGACATGTAATATCAATATATTTACAAATATAGTGCGCAAACAATTTATGATATAGCTAGTTTGTGCTAGAAAAGTTCACTGATCACAAGGTTTAATGTTAAATGGACTTGCATTTGATTCAACTGACATGTTAAGACATGAAATAGTTTAGAAAACACTGTCACATGTTAAAATTATGGAATGATTATATCTTCTTCAAAGACTAACATAGAAAAACTTTGTGTAAATAAGAAAGTATTAGAAGAAACAAAACGCTTAAGAACTGAAGCATCATGGAAATTGGAGTACATAGAGAAGATGATAGAAAAAGCAAATATTTTAACTATTGCAAGTTAAAATATATGAATTCTACATTCTCATGGGAATGAAATTGTGTGTGATGAAGATTTAATGAATGGTATGATTCTCTGTATCTAGGAAATTCATTTAAAATATCCATCGGATAATAATGAATTTTGTAAATTCAATTTCAACATATCAAATTATCTTCATGCAGTACTTGCATACAAGATAAAATAGAAATCATATCAACAAAAAACATTTGTAATAAAAAAATCGAACTTTTGTTGTCAGAAGTATATTTCCTATGCCGAATATGCATAATAAATGTATATGTTGCACCACTTGTACCTGTTTCCGCAATCATTGAAGAAATAGCAATAACAAAGTCATAATTCACATTTGGTGATTACATTCTTATACTTATTGGATATTTCAATATCAATATTAATTCAAATGGAAAAAGAAGTAATCAACTATTAGAATTTATGTGGTTTGAACAGTTAAAAAAAATAACGAGGAATTGTGTTTATGGGAAAAGGACAATTATTGATCACATTTGGACAAATTTGCTTCTTCAGCAATGTCATTATCAATGTAATTATCATGGTTCACATTCGAGTGACCATGATGCAGTGCATGCTTTGTTATATTTTGAGTAATTGTAAGACGAAAAAAATTATACATTTTTATTTTGAAGCAATAGGGTTCATAAGTAATTGTAAGTGCAATAGAGGACACTTTTGCAAATTTTTACTATTTTTGTATAAGTAGTAACCATATATATATATTTTATTTTTTGTGATTCGCAGTCCAAAGTGAATAGCTAATTAATTTTAATGTTAATTTTAATGAATATAACTTTTCTTTAGCCGCGCAATTGCAAGAAGAAACCAAAAAAATTGAGAAAGAGATATTCAATCAAAGCATCAAATTCCAAATTATATTTTTTCCTGTGAAATATTGCATAAGGAAAAGCTAAAGAAATTTTTTCAAGAAGGTGCAAACTCTGAAAACAGTTAACAGATAAGAAATAAGGACATTATTGTAAGTTTCCTTAAACCTTGCAATATTCATTTTTTCTGTTTACTAGTGATCAAATGTTCAAAATTTTTATATATGTTATTATGAATTCATTTAACCTCGAAATGTAGTTTTATTGCTTTTCACTGCAAATAATTTTTTCATAGAACAATTCACAGATTCCAATTCATTCACTTTTCGGCCTAAGTATAAAATTTTTCATAAACTCTTTAGATATCGAATGTTATTTTCTGTATCCAAAATTACCAAGATGGCTTACATATCTATTTTCTGCATGATGGCAGTGGTGAATATGATAGTGAACTAGGATATCATAATTTGAATTGTATACCTTATTGTTAAAAAAATCATCGCTTTGTGCAAATTCTGATACCATTTACAAATTTTGTAAACAATATAAACATAATTTCTCTGTCGTTAATAGAAATAAAAATTCATCTTCAATAATAATAAAAAATTTATCGTCGAAAATATGTTTCAATTTTGAAGTTTATTTTAATCATAGTTATGGTAATTACAATTTGAATATGAATACAATTTTTGTTATATGAATGTCGTGTTTTAGTTTGTTATAACACTTATAACAAAGTGCATTTTTACATTGAATATTATCACATAGCTTTGCTCAATCTTTGCAATTTTCTCTGTTCTCTTATCTATAGACTATAGAAAATGAATATTAAAAAATTGTTTTATCAAACAACAAAAATTTATATCTAATGTCTGAAATCATTTTGTATTCTGTGTGATGAAATCTCTGCTTTTAACTCTCTGGCCCTCCTCCCCTCTCGTCATCATTTTTGCAAATAACTTGTAACAGCGTTAATCTTTTCAGAATTGAGAAGATCATATGTGAAATGACTTTCAACTACTATCTATTTTAATGATATGAAATGAAATTTATATACTCTAGGGAAGCTTGTTTTTATTAATATGTTAGATCGTGTTCTATTTTGATTAACAATATCTCTCCTATCAATAAATACAAGATTTTTTTTTTTGAATTTATTCAAAGAAGTAACTTGTACTCATGACTTTCACTGCATAAAGTGGTCTTCTATTTACTAATTCTATATTAGATAATTGCACATTTGGCCATTGTAATCATATTATTCAACATTAATCAAACTTAGTTCTTCAGATAAATAATTAGAAAATCACTTTATAAAGTTCCTTTCCACAAAGTAGAAAGACATTTCCGATTGTAGAATTAAAATTTATAATATTTTCTTCTTTGAAAATTTTCTCATGTCCTCTAATATAAATACAATGAGAATAAGAGCTACAACTAGTAGTCCCAAAAATTGAAAAAATGCATATGTCAATAGTTTGGCAATTTTGAAGCTCTGCAGTAAACTGTTTAAGAAAAAAGATAAATAATACTAATTAAATTTTGTAAAGGTTATAATTCAAGCTTTGTAGAAAGCAACTTTCGTATCTAAAAGCATGAATATAAAAGTAAACTTGAAAAATGTTTCTATTCCAAATGATTAAGGCATTTTCAATTTAGAAATTGAACATTGTAATTATAATTAACATCATAACCGAGACATGTTTCATTAGCAATTTTGAAACTAAACATTGTAGCTATAATTAACATTGTAACTGAGACGTGTTTATCAACAATTGAAATTGTAACATATGCACGCCTATTTATGTTTATGCATATGCATTTTTTCTTCTCCACACATGCTTACTTTGAACAACGAGTTCCACAACACCATTTTTGCATAGCTTTCTTCACATAACTATTTTCATAGTTGCGAAATATGCTCATAGATAATAATAATAATAATAAAATAAGAACAATAATAAACACAAGAAGGAAAAAATTAACAACAAAACAAAAATGTGTATATACAGAATTGCATAGAAAATTCATAATTGACAAAATCCTCTCAAGCTTTCATTGTACTAACCTTCGCACTTCACATAGTCTACAAATAATAAAATAACCAATGATTTTGTATATGTGTAACCACTTCCCCATATTTTTTTTCAAAAAGCTAACACCAAATAGTGGTTCACAACTGAAAACTAAAAAAATGACCATCCATATCCATATTGCATCCACATATGAGCACATCGTAATAGAAATGAGTATCAAACTATTTAGTCAACAAATATTCTGGGCTACTAGCAACAACTACAATATGAAGGGGCACACAAAGACCTACACCAATAACACTTGCAGCCAAATCTCATAGCTTTTTTTCTAATCTAGGACGAATCAATCGAATGCTAAATACTGATATTTTAAAAGCAATATATACTTGAATTCACAAAAAATGATATTTTATAATTTCAATAAATACAACCTTACCAATATCTTTGCAACTAGTTGTCATAACATCATTGTGTGTGAATTCACTTAATGCATATCAATAGTAGTACTTGGAGTCAAGACTATTTTTTGTATTCTAAGTGCGAATACCAAATCCTTTCAACAATTTGTACACTTCTTTCTATTATTGTCATGATTATGAGATATAATATGTCATAAACACGAATATTAATATCGCTAAAAATTTCTACAATACGTAACTCTAAATTTGATAAAATGAGATTTGATATTGTATATAGCTTTCATCTCTCCGCACTTGCTCTCTGCATCCAAAGAGAAGTTCTGTAGGTGTTCAGAAAAATAATACAGAGTGAAAAGTACTTAGTGCATAAAAAAAATTCACTTCAGATCATAAGAGCATAAACTTAAATTTTATAATAACATTCCAATATTCCATGAACTCTTGTGCGAAGTTATTGTGTGAAGCGGCCTCATAATGTGGAAATTTGTGTCGATGTGGAGGTTCATTTTCCTTGTTTCAAATGCCATGATACGACACATATTTATTGTAATAACAATTATTTAACAATAACATTGAATCTAATGATTGTTGTATTCGCAAAATTTATATGAAGATGTATTTATTCCCCTCAAATCACTAGATGACCTAGGATATGTTCAAAGGAAACCTGTGCAGAGGACCAATGAAAATTCATATTTCTTTCACTATGTACACCAAATAACGTTAATGAATACCAGAGTAACTATTCAGATATGGTTGTGCATATCCGACAACAAATAAAAAATAAAAAATAAAAAGAATAGACACCTTTATTTAGTGGGATGCTTTGATGTCAATAATACAAATAATAATAATAATTAACTGTACATGATCACAATGAACTCATATTTATTTTATTTCATACAACCCTTTTATTTAGTACACGTATATCGAAAAAATTAAGGCAATAAGCGTTTCCAAAGTAATAAAACAAATAATTTTTGAATTTCGAGATTTATTTCATGAGCTACCACTAATGTTTTCTTTGAAAATTTCATTTTCTATTTATTAAAAGTGTTAAACGTGTGGATAAATCTATAAATCATATCTAAATTCGACAACAACTAAGGAAAAATGGTGGTGAAGACTTTTGGTTTCACTATCAATCATGATTAATGGATTTAGTAAATGACACTATTTGTCAGAAATCATCAAAAAATGTATACACAGGAAACTATAATGTGTTATGGAAATTAACTTTGTACCGTGATCTTGAAAATTGTGTATCAGTGTATTCATAAATCAATTTTCCTTTACTAGTTTTCGTATTACACTATCAAAATAAATCAAATCGTCATTGATTTAGTGGTGGGGACCAGTTTAATAACTAAATGAATTCGTGATATAAATAGCTAAACATGTTTGCACATAATATTTACTAATGAATGTTTATAGTTATTGTTGTTGTTGGAAGTTTCAAAGCTAATTGTGATAATTTTCATAAGCTTTTTTATTACTCTATATATGCATTTATCCATTTCGAAAACATGTACAATTTTCAGGTTGTGCATAAATTTCAACTCATAATCGTGAATCCAAGAAATCATTGATATATTTTCAGAAATTAAGCCGGAAAATGCACCCAAAAACCTTTCATAATGTAATGCTGATATAAAATGACCTTATATTGTATCATAAATTTTTGTTTGAATGACATGTATTTCAATGATATTAAATCAATAGAAAATTATGTAGTAAGTGGATAATATGTTTTTCAATATCGATATTTATTTCCATTACTGTTGTAGAGGTAAATCCCAATCCCCTCTGCGGACAAAGGCGATCCCTACTAGCCCAGATCGGGTCTAGCAACAATCGTATCATGCTAAGGCACAGGTTCCTAATTACAATAAACCAACTTGCGAAGAAGGCCTACCTCAAGTCCAACGCTATTGTTCGTAGAGAAGATGACGCTCCCGCTCCCTTGCTCCAGCAGATCACAATCCTTTCGCTTGCCACGATCGAACACCTGCACACGCAAGAAACACAACAAACACAAGCGTAAAACCCGATATATGCAATTATGTATCAGTCAGAGAAGACACAACTCATGATCATAATGAAAAATACGAGTGGAACCATAACCAATAGTCGCTTATCATTAATTCATCAAAGGAAAATACAACCAAGCTCTGACACTGAACCTTCCTTCGGCAGGTCGTCAGCAGAATACGTCTCAGTAAAGCTTGTCGGGAATGGGGACAAGCCTCTCTCTTCAATTGTCAATCTCCTCACTATGGATTTGGCACTATGAGGACTATCAAAGCTCTTGTAGCATTCTTTAAGCTATGAAGGCTCCTGGAGATTAGCTTGCAAAGGGAAATAGCAAGTGTTGGGCAATTTATTTGAACAAATTGCTGCATTAAATTATCGACCAGGGAAACTCGTGAGCTTGTGATGGTGCCAGCAATATATATGCAGGAGTAGGCAACTAACTCTATGTCTAACTAAATTGTTTATGATTCAATATAATATGCAAGGGAATACTTTAGACAAGGCTCCTAACTTAGGAGGTCCTGGTTGTCCTTCCCTACAGTATCATAGAGAAATCATTCATAAAACCAGAAACTTGAAATAAAGACAAGGCTATTCAAAAGCTGAAAGTAATATATTCTATAACTCTAACTCAATTAGTTTAAAAAGAGGAATAATATTGAAATGGTTCTTGACTCAAGAAATCCACTTTCACCTCAATTACCACTTAATGAATCAGAGATTAAAATCAAGAACTTAAGATGGATAAATTATTAATGAAAGAAGCTCTTAACTTAAGAGACATGTAAAGTATTCCATTATAATTCATTCATCTTAATATCAAAAATCTCAACAAGAAACTACTTGCACACAAACAAAATCACACACAAATCCTTAAACATCTAAGCAATGAAATGAAACAAAATCTAATATGAAATAAAATGTTTCTCCCATCCTTTTAGAGTGAGCTCAATTCTCTTAAGAACAAGACAAATTATTCCATATACTACATTAAGGAAACTTATATCTAAAACTACATAAATTCCATAAATTCATATTCTACATTAACACAATTTACGTCTAAAACTACATGATGGAAATATATGAAAAATAAAGCTTTATTCTATTCCATCATTAATTGGATACAATGCTCTAAGAGTCCTCTCCTTGAAATGGAGGAGGTACTCCTATTTATACAATGAGATGAGATAACAAACTCATAATGATGATCCACTAATCTCTCTTTTAGTTCCATACATTTCTCAACCATCTAGACACATAACCCTATCCTCCATGATCTTTTCCATGAGGCTTATCTTCTTAAATTCGAATTTGATCATCCAAGGCCACATAAAGGTGTCTTGGAAGCTTCCTTTGTGCCTACACATGTCAACAAACTCATGCTAATTGTTAGGTATAAGTATAAGCATATTATTTTCTAAGTTTTAGCCATAAATTCACTTTAAAATATTGAGAATTAATAAACTTTGGAAAAACATAGTTATGACCCAATAATGAGGTGAATGTAATGATATGGAGGTGGAATGGAGGTGACATGAAGGTAAAATGTGAAGATATTAATGAATAATGGAGTGAAAATAGGGACTATTTTGAGGCCCAACATACCCCCAAACTGAAGGTATTGCATGTCCTCATGCAATCTATTACATTACTTTTTGGTACTTGAGCTTTGGCTTAAACTCTGCATGAGATCATTTACTTAACTTTTGCAAAGCGTTATTTTGATGGACTACAACTTGGTTGGTTCTTGTGTTTCAACCATATTTTGTTTGTTGCGTTCATTGTATGATCTTTGCATAATGATAATGTGCTTTTTATGGCAGAGTATTTTTGTTGGAATGCATCATGGTTGGTTCTTGTGTAACAACCATGATTCTATTGGCATTCAATTAACTTTTAAATACTTTAGACAAAGCCATTTGTATGCTCATGTAATAGTAAATATATTTTGAAGGTAAGTGGGTTTAGAATGTGATATATAACTGTGGATATGAATGTGACAAAGCATGTATGTAAATGTATCCTTCCCATTAAACGGATGGATTTGGCAATGAAAGGAAAGGAAGTGAAGTTTTTTTTTTTTTTTTTTTCAAAAATTATTATTCTAACATTTCAAGGAATTTAATGGTTAAAAGTTAGAAAATAGCATACCTTAACTTACCCTTCCAAAAATAGGTGAGAGTCGTGCATGTGTGACTGCAAACTGTTGTGAAAATGGTGGATGAAAGATGGATCTGTATTGTCGTATCAGCTGCTGGATCCGCTGCTACTAGATGAAAAATCTGAGGAGTCTGCTGAACATGGCTGAAAGTTGTATCTGTTGTTGGATGATGAATCCGATGAGTTTGCTGAATATGGCTGAAAATCTATAAGGCTTGGAAGGTATACAAAATATAGAAGTTACATTTTCCTCCCAGCCTTATTTATTGACTTGTCCTCAAGTGAAATACAATGAATACCATGAATGGAAATACAATGAATGGAAATTGGCTTCATCTGCTGCAAAATATGGGTCTTCAAGTCTTCAACGTTTGATGGCACAAATCTTGCTATGTGATTAAATGTGTCGATGTCGAACATAGCAAGAAGTTGTTGACTTAGTGGCCGTTAATGAATGCCCCTAGCCAACACAAGAGCTCCCATCATTGATTCCAATGGGAGTCAGGATGCCTAACACATCTTTGTAGGTACGAATAAATTTTTCGTGGTCGAGTCACCTACAAGATCCAACGAACAAGGGATATTAATGTACTCCCATTGTTCATTGGCAAGAGTACTTGCCATTAAGGCATGCAAGCCTCTAGGTGTTTTTACAAAGATAATTAGACTCTAGGACTTTGACTCAATGATATACATAGAAGCAGGGTTTTATTTAGCGGAAATGAAAAATGGTAGGAAAAGGGAAATGGAAATGGAAAATGGCTTTTATTGATGGGTTAGGAATAGATGAAACGAAATGCATGGTGAATGAACAAGAAATCTTGCTGTGAAAAATGGATATGGAAATGGTATGCTTTATGGATTGACAATTGGTGGAATTCAAAATCTTTTTCAAAAAGGGAGGTGCAAGGTAGTGGTTGTGGATATGGATTTGTCTTTAGAATTTTCCATGAATTTAGTCTTTTGAAGACCAATTTTTGTCACAATGTAATCTCCTTAATGATCACTTGATTATCCTGTAACCTGTAAAAAAACTTGGCAGAAAAAAAAAACATAAGTGTGTCCAAGAAGGAATGCGCATTTCCTTTATGATTCTTAAGCAAAAATTTCATACCAAATAAAACAAATTAAGGACAATCAAAGTGTTTGAAATTGACTCAATCATGATATTAATATCAATCCATTCTTAAAAATAACCATGAAAAATAATTCTCCCTGTTTGTGTCAGATAACTCATGTAATGTGCTCGGCAAAAAGATTGGCATTAGAAAGATCTGTCGTGTTCTGCATATTAGTATGTCACATAAAAGCATTCAACAGAAAGACGTTATGAGTTTAATGCCAACTTGAAGCTATCGAAATAGGATAATCATCATCTATAGAATCCTCCAAATGTTTGATAAATCGATCCTCGAAATTTGTTTCCAAGTGTTCCATTATTTATTTTCAGACCTGCATGTTTTTTATTTTATTTTTTATATTATTTTATTTTTTGACATTTTTTTTTAAATGTTTATTCCCTTTTTATTTATTTTTTATCTTCAAAAATAAAAGATTAAAAATTTAAAGTAAAACAAAAATATCTAAAGGTTAATCTAATTAAATTAAATTCAAAAGTATTAAAATAAATAAATAAATAAAAATCTAACAAAAAAACGAAAATTGAACTAAAGTTCTAAAAGGTATTTTTTTTTTTTTTTTTTTGACTTTTTCTAAAACTAAAAATGAAAAATGAATTTCTAAAACACATTAAAACTATTAATTAAAATTTAAAAAAAAAAAAAAACATTTTTTTTATTTTTTTTTATTTTTTTGACTTTTTCTAAATCTAAAAATGAAAAAAAAAAACAAAATGAAAAATGAATTTTTAAAACTCATTAAAATTTGGCTCTTCCACAAAATCACACAAAAAACACACAAAATCTTCTAAAATCAATGAAAAATCTGGCTTTTTGTCTAGTAAATCAGGAGAAAATAATGCAAATGCCAAATCTCTCCAAAATAAATCAAATCCGATTTTTTTTATCACTAAATTGAATATAGAGGATGGAGTTGTGATCATAGCTCTGTGTATTCGTTGGTGGCTCATGCGTTTGAGGACTCGAGAATGAAAGGTCGAGCCCGCTGGTGCTGGAAGCTTTGAGGGTAGTGCCGGTGGATTTAGACAAATTGATGCCTATGAATTCACAAGCAGCGCACTGATGGGTCACATCTGATTCCGTTATTTTACAATTGTTGGTGTTTTAATTAGTGGCAATGATCACAACAGAAAAACGATCTGGTAGCATAATCCCATGTTCGGACATAACTTGCTTTGTATGTGCAGATCAATCTCCTCTAAGCAATGTATGTTGGAACCTCAAGGTTATAAGGTGCAGGTCCCTTCCTAATTTGGCCAGATATGTCATAATGAGATCCATGACAAGGACAGAACCAACTTTTATAATCCCCAGCATTTGGCAAAGGAAAACAACCAAGATGAGTACAAACATCAATTACAACGAGCCACTCTGGAGTTAAAACCCTTTCTGAATCTTCCTAAGGATCACGCAGAGCATTAACAGTCACACTGTTTGCCAACTGGATGTCATCTTCTGCGCGTCTCCTAATGAAAACAAGCTTTCCACGCCACTTGACTTTGACAGTGTTTTTGTAAGGATTATCTTCTCAGACTTTACAGGTTTTTATTTCAATTAAGCCTTTGAAGCAGAATGATAGAACAGCTGTTAGATTGCTAGAAGACCAGGTCGTTTGCAATATATGTTTTTCATCCGAGACATCAATGCTTTTTGTTAAAATGAAGCCTCTCGTAGGGAAATCGGGCTCCAATTTCTGTTAGATTGAGCAAAGGCAGCTTGTTTGCAAGTTCTTAATTTATAGTTCTATTCTCGGATTTTAAAGGTATTTTATTTCAACAAAAGAACAACATGAAATGGCTTTGTCTCCTCGTGCAAATGCAACAGTAGCGCAAATTTTTTTATGCATAGAATTTAGAAATTTTTTTTTTTTTTTTTCGACAACTAATTATGTGCATAATTTTTTTTTTTTTTTTTAAATAATAATAATATATATATATATGATATATATATATTATTATTATTTTGTGGAAATTTTTTTTTTTATTTTTTTTTTTTTGTTTGCTTTTTGTGTTTTGTGTTTTAATGAGTTTATTTTGAGTTGTTTAAAATCTCATTTGTTGTGTTTTATTATTTTTTTTATTTTTTTTATTATTTTTTTTTAATTGTTTTGTTTTGTTTTTTTATTTTTATTTTAAATGATATTGAACCTATTTCTTAAAAAAAATAGCTACTTTTCAAAAAGATTTTTTTTTTTTTTTTCAATAATAATAATATATATATGATATATATTATTATTATGTGGATTTTTTTTATTTTTATTTTTTAACTAAAAATAAAATAAAATAAAAAAACTAAGTTTTATCTAAAAAAAATGTTTAAGATGATTTTTCGCTCATGCAGATCAATTTTCCAGCAAAAGTATTTTTATTTGAACAAAATCAACAGATTTTTTGATCTTCCTGATCGCACGAAGCGCAGGAAGAGAGCATACTCATCGCTTGATTTGTTTTTATTTATGCAGGGGGGGTGTTTTTGAAATGACGAAATTTAAAACTAACTAAACATTAAAAAATCAGAAAATTCAAACTTAAACTCTTTTGTGAAGATCCTGCTGTCACCAGGGTTCATAAATTATTTTGTCTAAAGAAAAATGCTAGTACTAAATTAAATTTCTAATGCCTAATCCCTTAGCACCATCCCCGGCAACGGCGCCAAAATGTTGGGCAATTTATTTGAACAAATTGCTGCATTAAATTATCGACCAGGGAAACTCGTGAGCTTGTGATGGTGCCAGCAATATATATGCAGGAGTAGGCAACTAACTCTATGTCTAACTAAATTATTTATGATTCAATATAATATGCAAGGGAAGAGGCTCCTAACTTAGGAGGTCCTGGTTGTCCTTCCCTACAGTATCATAGAGAAATCATTCATAAAACCAGAAACTTGAAATAAAGACAAGGCTATTCAAAAGTTGAAAGTAATATATTCTATAACTCTAACTCAATTAGTTTAAAAAGAGGAATAATATTGAAATGGTTCTTGACTCAAGAAATCCACTTTCACCTCAATTACCACTTAATGAATCAGAGATTAAATCCAAGAACTTAAGATGGATAAATTATTAATGAAAGAAGCTCTTAACTTAAGAGACATGTAAAGTATTCCATTATAATTCATTCATCAATCACACACAAATCCTTAAACATCTAAGCAATGAAATGAAACAAAATCTAATATGAAATAAAATGTTTCTCTCATCCTTTTTAGAGTGAGCTCAATTCTCTTAAGAACAAGACAAATTATTCCATATACTACATTAAGGAAACTTATATCTAAAACTACAGAAATTCCATAAACACAATTTACATCTAAAACTACATAATGGAAATATATGAAAAATGAAGCTTTATTCTATTCCATCATCAATTGTATACAATGCTCTAAGAGTCCTCCTCTTGGAATGGAGGAGGTACTCCTATTTATACAATGAGAGGAGTAACAAACTCATAATGATCATCCACTAATATCTCTAACCATCTAGACACATAACCCTATCCTTCATGATCTCCTCCATGATCTTTTCCATGAGGTTTATCTTCTTAAATTCGAATTTGATCATCCAAGGCCACATAAAGGTGTCTTGGAAGCTTCCTTTGTGCCTACACATGTCAACAAACTCATGCTAATTGTTAGGTAGAAGTATAAGCATATTATTTTCTAAGTTTTAGCCATAAATTCACTTTAAAATGTTAAGAATTAATAAACTTTGGAAAAACATAGTTATGACCCAATAATGAGGTGAATGTAATGATATGGAGGTGGAATGGAGGTGACATGAAGGTAAAATGTGAAGATATTGATGAATAATGGAGTGAAAATAGGGACTATTTTGAGGCCCAACAGCAAGCTTATATAGATGGTGGAAGGGGAGTTAGGATCCCTACAATCATGGGATTCGCCCTATCATCAAGGAAGCTTCCATGAGAGGTGGAAAACTACTTCCTCTACATGGAACTCCGGAGCCAAACGTCCCAACTCAATTTAGAGACTAGTTTAGGAGTTGGTTAAAGTCAATCTTCCGCCATTTATTTTTTAAAAACACCCTTTATTAAGCTTGGCGCGAGTGCGACTTTGAGACAGAGCGCCAATTGGTGCGCCCTCTTTAAAGAAATTCCCCCATTGGCACGGGTATAACACAGGCTAGTTGCGCCAAGGATGAAAAGGCTATTTTTAGGGTTTTTCACAAGGAGATGTCTTCAGGGAAATGAAATTCCATGTCTAGGGGAATGCCTTGAAAGTGTTTTCAGGTTATGTTACTACTCACAGGTCATGGAATGAGCCCTCCAATGTGCGGGATGGGGAATTGCAGGGACGGTGACAAATTGTTGTGTAACAGATGCCCCCTAAAGCATGAGGCCCGAAAGAGAGAGAGGGGTGAAATGCTTTACGAGAACGTGTCCAACCGAAAACACCGCCGTTGGAAAACCTGTGTAGAGAAGTACAACTGATATCTCAAATACATGATACATGTGGTATGGGCGTAGCCATCCATAACAGAGTATACAATAATCCAGATCCAAGGTATGGACGTAGCCATCCAGTGAGGATCGATAAATAGACTCAGGTATGGTCGCAACCATCCAATGAATGAGTCATGTAACTAATCATAATAATCCACAAAATCGCAGCCTAGATTCTGAACAGACGAAATCCAGGGTCTTACGCTCCATCTCAACCCAAACAAATTACAATTTCGAGCATGCGAATGAATGAGCTGAATTCGAACATGCAAGAACATCGTCTGATTACCAGCCAATGATGAAAGTTGTTAACGGACGCGAGAGGTACCACCAATAGGTACAATCTATGGCATGTGAATCAATGAGCTGGCGTCGAACACCCGTAGAATCACTCGATTGGAGGCCAATGATGAAAACCTCACGTCGAACGTGAAAAACCTGTCGTTAAGGCATGTAGGCTCCAAGGTACCAGAAAGAAGTCTCTAGATCAACTTCCTGGATAATGAGCTGAAGTCGACAGGAAGTGACCTTGATCGAAGGTGGGCCATAATGTTTCCCACATCATCGACATGAGACAGAGGAACATAATGTCTTTTGTGAATCAGGATCAGGCAAGAATCAGAGGAAGGTTGAAATTTTTTGCAGAGGTCAACTTCTCTTGAACATATCGGCGGCACGACAGTGGATTTGGCAGTATTTGACATCAATAGATAAGGGGTCATGATGACAAGGCAAAGAGCAAATGAGAGGTCAAAAGGGATCACCCAAACCCACGGAGGCAAGCGAAAAACGAGATGAGATGTCCCCAACCCAACACGAATGCAGACAAGTGCCATGTTCAAGAGCGACACACTGCCGACATGAAAATGATGTTGGTTCCATTTTTCCCCACCATTTCTGGCGAGTACCCCAATTATTTTTGAAAAAAAGCTTGAAGGGGATAGCATATGCTTGTCATATAAGTCCGTCCTTCGGACGAATCCATCCTAGTACATTTAACGAGCCCTAGGAAGGAGGAGCTTGAATATCGTCATTATGACTGGAATCCTATGTCATCAGGGTTTAACGAGTCTAACAAAGGAAGAACTCGGCGTCTTTTCATGTTTAGAGAGTTTGAAAAGATAGCGAAAAAAGTAAACTCCAAAGGTCCCTTTTCGTAAATAGTTCCCCAGATCCGAAAAGGTAGAAAACTATGTCTGAGAAAACCTCCTAGTCACGATAGGCTAGGGTATTCCTTTTTCGTAAATAATCTATCCCAACCCGAAAAAGGGGTAAACGTATACTGGGTAGATGTCGTTTCGTGTCCACTTTAACAAGATCGAAATGACAAGGGACTCGACAATCTTTTCATGTTTAGAGAGTCAGAAAAGAGCTGAAAGATGACTCCAAAGTGACTTTTTTGTGTTTTTACCGAGTCCGAAAAAGTATAAAATACAACTCGTATCACTACCCAAGTCGCGTAAAAAAAACCTATCGCTGCACATAAAAGCAAGTGTAAAATCCATTTTTGACAAAATATATTAAAATACTGAGAAAAATGACATTTAAAACCTAATTTTTGACTTGAAAAGTTATAAATAGGCTTCAAATGGTAAAGCAAATTTACTTTTACTTTTTACCTTACTTGGAGAGCAACAGTGGTTTGTTTGTGTGCAAACTTGCGGCGGTGATTGTGACTGATTCGGGAGGTCATTCAGCTCCTTGTTTTTTCCAGGTAAAAGGCGTTCCCTTAAGCTCCATTTTAATCCATTTTTTATTTTTTTCCATTGTACAGTCGATCTCTGGAGGAGAATTTTAAAAATTTTAGGGCTCCGCCATTGGCGCGGGTATCGGGCACGGACCCGCGCCAATGGACTCTTCCTCACAAAGGGGTCGCGCCAATGGCGCAACATAATCTTCCGCTTTAGATTTCCAAACAGTGAGGCATCTATCTGGATTTTCAAGCATGACAGAGATCTAACAAGGGTTTTTTGATCATGCAGGTAACCAAGCACAATGGTTATTGAATGGAAGGAGAGGGAACATGGGGAGGAAGATGAAATGGCTATGGAAACCGAAGCCTGTATGAATGCACTTAAGAACTGTGGACTCAAAAAATTCTTCCTTACTCCATGTTTCCGAGCTCAACCTGAGTTGCTATAGTACTTGGTCAACATATGGGACGAAAATGAGGAAGTATTTAAACTTTGGGACCAAGTGTTGGAACTTGAGGTTTCCGACGTATATTTCATCACCGGGTTGTCGCGGAGAGGCCCAGTACCCATTTTGACAGGCAGCAGACCTTCCGGAGAAAAAATGGAGCAAGTAATGGTGAGGGTGTGCCCGAGGGCACGAACCGGATCGGGAAGCGAGAAGGTGGACATCCACACTATCCGTGATCTAGCACTCAGAGTAGTGCTACACACCATTACACGAGCTGCAGGATCGCAAGCTCCACATGAGGCGACCAAAGCCCAACTCATACTTGCCTCCGAGTGTATGAACCCCACATTGTTCGATTGGGCCACTGCAGTGACAAGCAATATCAAGAGGCAGCTGACAAGATGCAAGCAAGTCAAACTAAAGTAGTTTGGCTACGGTTCCATTTTGGTGTCTTTCATCCTGGAACGACTACCCATTTTCTAGGGCTAAGGAGCCATAGTTGCTGAGCTGGTACCAAGAGAGCTGAGGATGGCTCGCTGGGCAGCACTTATGCCCAAGTCAGGAGGAGGCGAACAGATGTCTTGGAGGCCCAAGTTCTTTGGGTGGTTACGGCGACAGCTGATTGTGGTCGAGGATTAGCCCTATGCTGGGACCGATTTCACCGGAGATCCCGATCTTCCACTTCCGGAGGGGGAGGATTGGGACGAGGAGTTGGGTATGATACTCTTTTTTATTTTTATATATTTATGATTTTTTTTTTGGTAATACATGTCCGTTCTAATGACAGTTTATGTGTATGCAAATGTCGGCCCAGAGAGGCCTGCGGGCATGTTTCCCATTCCGCGGAGAACCCATGCCGTACATGACCCTCAGGCTGAGGGTGGCGAAGGCGGCGAACTGATCCAGAACTTGGAGGGCATCGCCCGGGGGATCCCAGACTATGCACGACTAGCAAATGTTCCGCTAGCATACCAACGACACACTGTGGGGGTGCCTAGTCGCCTCCACCGACTACTGAGATGCTTAGTGTGCGCGGTGGCGTGTTACCACGAGCACCATGCAGATTAGACATCTAGGGCTTTTCCTGCATATTTTTTGAGAGACATGTCGTCTCCGGCGGTATTAAGACGAACATGTATATTTTTTTATTTTATGTGATGCACACTATGTAAACATTTCGACACACATATATATATACCTGTTTCTGGATGAATCTCTTTACATGTGATGATGTTTTTGTTTATAAATTGCGCAAATGTCTATCTAAAACCAAATTAGCTACTGCATCTGTTAATGTATTCATATGCCTGGGTATATGTTGATATGTGAAATAACCAAAATTCCTTTCCAGTAAACGAATACGCAGATACAGACGTAAAATGGATGGGTTTCTAGCTAAATAGTGACCATTAAGTTGTAATACTACAAGTTGTGAGTCTAGATACACAAGTAATTCACAAAGGCCGAGGTCCATAGCCTCGGTTAATAATTCCAATATGGCACTATATTCCGCGATATTATTTGTAGCAGGACCCAGACACACACCTTGCAGGTTAACCAACTCACTAGCAAGATCGTAGATTACCCAGGCTGCTGAGGACAGATTCTTGGTACTGCAGGAGGCACCATTCGCGAAACCCACAAATGGAGTAATAGACATCTGCACAATTAGGAAGACCCGATCAGCAGAAATATGCTTACATCACACACCACACCACACATGCACACAAATGAATATACACACCTATGTACACACACCACACCAAAAATAACTTCAAGCGTAGTATTTTTTAAGGTACAGCCCATTTCTAGGCTGTGCCAACGGAACTCCTTCATAATCAATGAGCTCATAAGCCCCATTTTTTAATACTCATTTTACAATGTAGGGCCCATGCCACATGGGTTGGAACTTTCCTGCTCCAAGTTTGTCGTGCACTTGGTCGTATAGGAGGATGAGGTCCCCTTCGAAAAAGGAACGTGGAGAGACAGATTGATCAAAGTGAGCTTTGACCCGCTTTTTCTGTGCTTCATGACTAAAGCAGCCAAGCGGCAGGTTTCATCCAATCGTTCCAAATACAAGAGACGCTCTTCTTCAGGAGAAGTATCGGGCAAAAGTTCCACAGCCAACTTTAAGGAAGGAATTTCGCACTTAACCGGAAGAGTCGCTTCCAGACCATACACCAATTAAAAAGGTGTGAATCCGGTCGCACTCTTTACTGACGTCCGGTAGGCCCCTAGAGCTGAAAACAATTGGAGATGCCAATTGGACTTATGAATACCAATTTTTCGTTGAAGCATAGTGACCAAAACTTTGTTCACAGCCTCAACCTGACCATTTGCCTGGGGGTAATATGGCGTTGAGCTATCGTGTCGTAAGCCCAATATTGATGTCAGCTCGGCCATCATGTAATCTCGGAAATGAGTGCCATGATTGGTAACAATGTCCTGAGGGACCCCAAAACGTGCAATAATGTGGTTGAAAATCAACTGGGCAGTTGTCTTACCGTCGGCGGCTAGTGTAGGCATCACTTCGGCCCACTTAGTAAAGTGACAGGCCCGATTAATATCACGGTAGTCGACAAAGACTCTTATAGTACACTATTTCTTATCTACAGGGACAATATTTGAGACCCATTCTGTGAGGGGGATTGGGTAAATGAAGCTCGCGTTCAGAATTTTTTCAACTTCTGCTTTAATGGTAGCGGCTTTGCGAGGATGCACCGGGCGTAGGCGTTGGCGCATGGGTTTCGCACCGGATTAGGCAGGAATATCGTGCACTACGATACTGGGATCAATCCCGGGCATTTCCTCATAGGACCAAGTGAACACATCTCTAAATTCACGAAAAAGATCAGTATAAACTCTTATCTCGTCAGGAGAACAAGTTACTCCCACATGTATGTTCTCAACTATCCCCGGTTTGATGGAGATGTCGATCGAAATGGTTTGGGTAATGTTGCTCAAGTTTCCTTCCGAAAGAACCTCATGAGTCAAAATGGGCGTCTGGAGAGGCGGAGTAGGAACTTGAGATGCAAAACGCTCTAGACAATTTGACATTGCCCCCAGGCTGGGCATGAAGGAGGAACGATGGTGTCCATCGCTCCAAGGCAGCTCCTCAAGAGACATGGTTTCAACAATGGCTTCGTCAGAAGGAAAAGTCTCTTTTAGAGGATCAGGTGAGTCAGCCTCATCGAGCCAGGGGGATTGAGAGTAGATATCTAAAGCCATGCTCGAGGGAGCATGTTGAGAGGGAGGAGGATCGGATGCGGTGACGATTTCACAGTAGTTAATCTCTACTGGAGTTAAGGGCATTGATTCTCCAAAATCGGTCACCTGTTCGGGTGAAGGGATGATCCATCGGTCGTCAGACCTGGAGACCATATTAACTTGAACGATGTGTGGTGGTGGTGCGGGAAAAATACCCATGAGTACGGGTCCTTGAAGAGACCGGGTCCTACACTATCAGGGGGATTCGAGATCTTATCCACGTAAGGAACGTTGTTCTCGGAGGTGGAGGTGAAGAAAGCCAATTGATCCATAGTAACAATTTTGCCCTCATGAAGAAACTTAAGAAGTCTAAAGAGGGTGGATGGCACGCATAACATGGCGTGAGTCCAACTGCGGCTGAGAAGCAGATTGTAGTTAAGCTTGGCGTCAACCACTTCTACTTCTACGTTGACTGTCTTCCCCTGTAACGTAATCGGCAAACTCTTGAGAACACCCAGGGGTTTGGATTCCTGACCATCGAATGCCTCTAAGGCATTGGGAGATGATGAAAGCGCTGGAGAGCCAATGGCCTTCTAGTAGGCGGACGACATGACACAGGTAGAAGCACCTTCATCCACAACGGCCCTATGAATGTTAAGACCGTTGATCCCAAATTGGATCACAAGAGCAATTTGATGTGGAAGTCGGGGGGTAAAGTTTTCTAAGTCGAAGGTGAGAAGACTAGAATCGGCGGGATCGATTCCACCGATTGCAGACAACAAAGCTTTCTGTTGCGAAGGGCAACTTTGAAGGACTTCCAATGCGGACATAGCAGAAGGCGCCTGTGTCAAATCCTCAACAGTACTGTAGTGCTGAGCGGCATGGGCATTTGGATTGTAGGAAGACCTTCATAGAACACCTTTAGAATGTGGCCTCACAACAGGTTCAGCAGTAGGCTTCTCAATTTCCAAAGAACTGGAGACAGATGGAGGAGGTGGGCCATCCACAACTTCCTTTCCAGCTGCCTGACGCGATCTAGCATAATCCTTTGACCGCGTAGCGATTGAGACAGGTGTAGCACCATTCATCATAAAGACCTGGGACCCAAATGTTGTAGATGGTGAGGGCTGCTCAACCATCTGGGTCTGATGAGACAATAACGGTTCTTTAAGAACTGCCGGAGTCCCTTTAGAGCCTTTGAGGAGTTGACTAATTTCAGATCGTCAGGGACAATCCTTAGTATAATGATCTCCTTCACAAATAAGGCAGGGGTACTTCGGTTTACGTTGGGAACCGTCATCAGTATGAGGTTTAGAAGACTATGACTTTGGGGCGTCGGGTTTGGATTTTCCTTTGCCCTTCTTCTTTCCTTTGGAGGCTTTTTCCGTAGGATTAGCCTGAACGGCATTAACCTCTGCAGTTTTGCCAGAATCGGGAGGGGCGGGAAGAGCAGAATTATTAGATGAATTGGACTTCTGCTTCCCATTCAAATATTTTCGAGAATTTTGAGACACTGAACCAATAACACCATCCACCGCCAGGGTAGGTGGAGCTTTAGAGGTTCCTGGGCGTGGAGCATCAGTCAAAATATCATACAGCATGCCGGACTGAGAGTATACTAGATCAAGATATTGGGCACGCGCAATGGCCTGTTCCTCAGTCACACATGCCCCCATAGCAATATCTTGAGAGATTTTTTTAACGAAGGACGTGGTGAACCAATGAGTTAGTAGTTGATCAAGTATATCAAACTTGATCAGCCTACGACGACGTCGCCACTCATGAATATGATCGGATATGTGGGTGGCTTTATCCTGCTTCAAAGAAGTCAGGAGATATGTCCCGGCTTCATAACGAACCGGTAACTGAAAGTGGGTGAGAAAAGCCATTACTAAAGTATTGAAATCTTGAAATATGCCACGGGGTAGTCAACATACCACTTAGCGGCAGCACCGGTAAGAGTGCGCTGGAAGAGACGTCGACGAATTGAATCATCAACCCAAGAATTAGACGAACACCACAAATGGTAAGTCATTATGTGAGCTTGGGGGTCTTCACCAGCTTTACCTTCAAACTTAGGGCAGTCGTCGGGTACCTTGGTCGGAACCGGAGGCCAATAAGGATTATGAAGAATCGGATCATTGGTTAATTTAGAAACGTCCGGTAACTCCAAAGTAGCCAAGAACAGCAATTACGGATTAAACGGCATGCCAGGCCCTCGATAAGGACTGGTACCTGTACTCCATGCTGGTTGAGTGTATCCTTGCCCCCATGGGTTCTATCCCGAAGGATTCTGACCGTAGGGGGTATAGGGTGTATAACCAGCCTGATTCAGTTGCTGGTAACCAGTGTACGGGGGTTGATAACCAGAGTATGGACCCTGATTATATGTCGGCCCCGTTTGAGCAGTCTGTGGATTTGGCTGCTGAGTATAGGTGTAGCCAGGTTGTTGAGTGTAATAATGGGAACCTTGGGGTGGATTATAAGTTGGTTGAGACTGACCATGATGGTAGTAACCGCCTTGAGGTTGAGAAGGCTGCTAATAGGTGGGACCCTGATGAGGGCGATAATTAGGATGCACTGATTGATTTGGTTGTTGCATCGAGTAAATCGGTTGTTGAGCAGGGTTGACAGGATGTGCAGGCTAGCCTGGTTGGACAGGCTGGCTAGGCTGAACGGGCTAACCTGGTTGAACATGTTTCCCTGGGTGAACGGGCTGACCTGGTTGAACAGGTTTCCCTGGGTGAATAGGTTGTGCCGGTTGTGCAGGTTGACCTGGCTGTTGTGGAGCACCAGGTTGTACCGAATGGGCCGGTTGGCCTAGTGGTGGAATGGAGCCAGGTGGTGGCTAGTAACCGGTTTGACTTGCAGCAGGACCATAAGATGGTCCTGGCTAATGTGAAACATTAGGATACTGAGGTTGCATGGGTTGGGAAGGTTGGACTTGCCCCCCAGGACCGTATACCGGCCCAGGTTGGTACCCCGGTGGACCTGTGAGTCCTTGAGGTTGCCTCGGTTGGACTGCAGGAAGAGGATGCACGAGTTGACCTGAAGGGTTGTAATACTGTCCTTGCGGACCGTATAATGGCCCCTGCTGGCCCGCGAGATAACCTTGCGGGTCATAAGGATAGCCAGGCTGGCCCGAAGGTTGGCCTTGAAAAGGTTGTCCTTGCGGGTTATAAGTCTGCCCAGCCTAGTTATACGGTAAACCCTGAGCATGAATTTGAGCCTTAGGAGCAGGTAAACGTAAAGGATTCCCGTACTCATCGTACTTATATGGAAATACGTACACGGGCGTACCATCCTGTGCATAATCCGAAAAATACGAGCGGTTGGGATCTTGAGAGGATTGTATGACCTCGGCGTTCGATTACTATAGGGACAATCGATACTCCTCAGGAGAAATGTTCTCCGGCATAGCAGAAGCTATATAGATGTCTTCGAGAAGTGATGTGGTCCTTACGGACTGAGTGGTAATAGTAGGTGTAGATGCAGCCACACAAAAAGTGGGCTTGACGGGCACAGAAGTGACCTAAGGGGATGATGTGACAGGTGTCCTAGGAGACATCCCCAGTGAAGGAACAACCGACCTCATAGAAGGAGCTGATACCCCCATAGAGGCAGCGGCGGCGATAATCTGACCTAAGGATCTATACCCTGCTGGTAGTGAGGGACCAGGCGAAGACATAACAGATGACTCGACGTTGTCTTCTGGGAATAACTTCTAGGTTACTTCTGGGAATAGCTGGTAATATTCACCAGATGTGGGGATATCATAATAGATAGAGAGGACTAGGAGGAATAACAACAACTAGAAAAGGTGAACCCGATGTAAGAGGAGGGAAATGTTCTCCTACTCCAAATCCAGACCAAGGGTCGGATAAGGGCCAATTGAACTCAACTGGTCCTCCAAAGGGAAGCTCAGACAGAACTGGTCCCCCGTCGGGAAACTCGGAAATGATGGGCTGCTGAGGTTCAGCAGAGGATTGAGAAACCTCTGATGAATCGTCCATATATGGACTACCAGTAGACGAAACTAAGGGTTCTGCCACTATGGTAGTAATGACAAGAGAAAAATATCAAACACACACACGGGCTGAAAAAGAACCAAGGCACACAATCAAACGGCCAACAAGCAAAATCTAACAGGGAGTGTTATTGCGGGTGATTTATTTTACGACATTGAAACTTAGAAACTTCACCGTTTCATGTTTTAAGAGTCGAGAAATGGATGAAAGATGACTATATCTCTTTCAGTTTTGAAGCAAGCATGAAAGGACAAGCGCTTGGTGATCTTTTCAAATTTAAGGAGTTAGATAAGATCAAAATGACTGCTCAGGAATACTAGGCAAAGGGTGTACCAAATAACCGTGAACTGTAATATACACCTTGGTTTCAAAAATCAAAGAGAAATCAACCAAGGACTTAACTTACGTGCAGGAAATCTCCCCGAATGTTGTGTCCAGTGTATCATGGGTATAGGGCGGCAGACTCAGCTTCCTATGGATAAAGGATAGAAACCTAGTGGGGTCTCCCTTTATATACATGACGGTACAGGGAGCACAAGTCCGTACTAGTGTTGTCTAAAGCCAAGAGGCAAACGACAGCTACTAGGTTTAAAGACGTCGGAACACGTCTCTAGCCTAGACCTCTAAATATTTTGTTAATGTTTCAATGCTACCTTAGTGTAAATTGAATAAATTTTAATGTTTATCTTCAATTATGTTTCAATTTTTAGGCCCTAGCGAGTGTTATGTCTCAAAATCTCCTAAATGCACACTACATGCCACAGTATATCATTTCATTCGATGAAAGCTAACTATGAGAGAGTTAAGAGCTTTTCACACAACAAAAAAATGATCAGACAACAACCAATGACATCTCTAATGCAGCTAATGGAAACTAAAAACTTTTCTTTCAAAGTTACTTATCACTAATAACACCGAAAATATTTAATTCACACTAACTAATCCAATGCAAAAGAGATTTTTTGTATTTTCAATGTTTAAGAGCAAAAAGCACTAAACAAAATGAAAACTAATGAGACAGGCAATTTGAGAAGTGATAGCAAAAGAGAAAAACAATCAAATTTCACTCAATACAAGAACACAATTGGACCTCAAATTGACAAAAATTCCCTCAAATCAAAATACACCCAAAGACTCAATTGAACCATGTAATCTAGGCCCAAAACGAGACAAATCGGACTTCGAATGAAGAAGAAGCCAATCACTCGAATAACGCAATAAAATGATAGACAACCACCAAACGTGTGCAGAGAAGCAATCACAAAGCTGACTGAACAGGCAGAAACCAAAAACTCCCAAGGGAGGCTCAACGCACAATAGCACCTAGATTCCCTAGGGCTCATATGTAAAATCGATAGAAACGGGAAAACAACCAAAGGATGAAGGTCACAGTCAGTCAAACAAGGCTCCAAAACACTCAAGCAGTCGAAAAAATGAAACCAAACACCCAGATCAGTCTCAGAAGGCTCAAAACACAGTAAACCCTAGCACCTTACAGTATTGGTGCGACTGTAAGGCTGAAACTAGCGCCAGAATAGAATTGGCGCGAGTGATACGCTGACAACATGCGCCAGTGGGCGCGACTGTCACACTGAAAATCGCGCCAGCCGAGTTTATTAAGGAAAAATAAAAAATAAGCAATCCAAGAAGCAGACCAGTGATGTTGGAGCTTAACCAAAAGCCAAAGACATGAAAATAACCAGCCAAAAGAGTTGATCAAGCAAGAAAATTCAAGAATCGACCGAAAGACAAGACAATACTCCAAGTGTTCAGTTCATAAACTAAACCGGAGATTGACTGAAGCAGCATTCATCTACTTTCGCTAATAAAAAGCAAGAGCGTTTTGAAGGCTATCTGGCTAACTTCAGGCTCCGTCTGTAGTTTATAAAGAAAAAAACAAGCTAACTCCCCAGTGGAGTCGCCAATTTGTTGTAGAGGTAAATCCCCTCTACGGACAGAGGCGATCCCTACTAGCCCAGATCAGGTCTAGCAACAATCGTATCACGCTAAGGCGCAGGTTCCTAATTACATTAAACCAACTTGCGAAGAAGGCCTACCTCAAGTCCAACGCTGTTGTTCGTAGAGAAGATGACACTCCCGTTCCCTTGCTCCAGCAGATCACAATCCTTTCACTTGCCACAATCGAACACTTGCACACGCAAGAAACACAACAAACACAAGTGTAAAACCCGATATATGCAATTATGTATCAGTCAGAGAAGACACAACTCATGATCATAATGAACAATACGAGTGGAACCATAACCAATAGTCGCTTATCATTAATTCATCAAAGGAAAATACAACCAGGCTCTGACGCTGAACCTTCCTTCGGCGGGTCGTCAGCGGAATACGTCTCAATAAAGCTTGTCGGGAATGGGGACAAGCCTCTCTCTTCAATCGTCAATGTCCTCGCTATGGATTTGGCACTATGAGGACTATCAAAGCTCTTGCAGCATTCTTTAAGCTATGAAGGCTCTTGGAGATTAGCTTGCAAAGGGAAATAGCAAGCTTATATAGATGGTGGAAGGGGATTTAGGATCCCTATAATCATGGGATTGGCCCTATCATCAAGGAAGCTTCCATGAGAGGTGGAAAACTACTTCCTCTACATGGAGATCCGGAGCCAAACGTCCCAACTCAATTTAGAGACCAGTTCATGAGTTGGTTAAAGTCAATCTTCCGCCATTTATTTTTAAAAAAGCACCCTTTATTAAGCCTAGCGCAAGTGCGACTCTGAGATAGAGCGCCAATTGGCGTGCCCTCTTCGACTAAATTCCCCCATTGGAGTGGGTATAACACAGGCTAGTCACGCCAAGCATGAAAAGGCTATTTTTAGGGTTTTTCACAAGGAGGTGTCTTCAGGGAAATGAAATTCCATGTCTAGGGGAATGCCATGAAAGTGTTTTCAGGTTATGTTACTGCTCACAGGTCACGAAATGAGCCCTCCAATGTGTGGGATGGGGAATTGCAGGGACGGTGACAAATTGATGTGTAACAATTACTTATCTTAAACATTGGTTTTCCTATTTTCAATTACTATTTATTAAGGGTGTCATATGTGGTAGTTTCCATGTGAAGAATAGAAACAATTGGTAACTTGGGTTGGAGCAGCAGATTGCGAAACTATGGAACTTTTTTTTTTGGTAAATTAGGGTAATATATATTAATTTGAAAATATAAACAATACATATCCTATAGGTTGGGTTGGTAAGTTGCGCTTAACAAATCCCAACCTTTGTTGCGTGGTTTTGGGGCTGCCTCTGTGGAGAAAACCAGCCCCAAAAATACTTGAAGCAGGAAATTACAAGATAGGCAGAAGCACTGGTGTGTCTAGGAATTACAAAATAAGTGGAAGCATAAGTATGACTTGAGATTTTGTGGTGATAACACTAGAAAATTTGGCGCAATTTCCGATGGCCAAATCGTCGCTATTCCGACACATAGTCGTCGCAAGAGCGACAGTTCGAGGACGGGAAAAACGTGGTTTGTCATGTCGTCACAATTCTGACGCATTTACAAAGTGTCGCACTACCGACACTTTTTCCGTCGCTTCCAAACACGCGTCGCTCTTCCGACGGTTCCCAAACCGACGTTTGTAAAGTTTCGCCATTCCGACGAAATTTTGGTCCAATGTTTTTAACGTCGCTCTTCCAATGTTTACAAAGTGTCACCATTCCGAAAAAATGTCGTCCGACGTTTTGAACGTCACTCTTCCGACATCTTTATACTGTCGCTCTTCCGACGTGTCTAAACTGTCGCAATTCTGACACCGTACAAAAGTGTCAGAAGACCGACGTATTGCAAAAGTGTCACAAGACCGACGCCTTCCAGAAGCGTCGCAATATCGACGCCAGGAAGAACTGTCGCAATTCCAACGGAATGGGGTCCGAAAGTTTGAACGTCGCCCTTTCGATGTCTTTGTGCTGTCGCTCTTCCGACGTTTCTAGAGCTGTCACAATATCGACGAATGTCACAAGACCGACGAAAATGGAAATCTTTCAAAACATCAGAAGAGCGACGCTTACAAGGCGTCAGTATATAGACGACAGTTTCAATTAAAAAAAAATGAAACTTTAAAACAGGACAGTAAATCTCCAATATTTTTTATCACAATAAGAAATCAATGATCAGTGATCACGTCAAATTTTCCTCGTAGCATGACGGGTCTAATAAATTTTATTGTAAAGGTTGCTGGCCAGTGACAACTGCAGCATTGAAGGAAATGCATTAAAGAAAATTAATGAGGCTGCGAACTCCAAGCCAACTGGCAACAACCCTGATAATTTTCCTTACCAACTTCCAAGTTGTGACTCGGGCTTTAGACTCCAGAGCTAAGAATTTTCTTTTCATCGTGTTGAAGAAGAGAACTGCAACCTGCAGCAAAAGAGCAATTCTTCAGTCTCACTGCTCAGGACTCAGAGTCATTCCTTGCTAACACGGTATGTGGAAATTTTGATAAGATAACTTTCTTCACCCTCGTTTTTACTAAATTTTTTCTTTTGAAAAGGGCTTGGTTCCATTTCAGAAATTTTCAACTTTCGACTTCTAGAATTTGTACACATGATTTTTGGACTGAGGTTTTGTTATTAATGAGAAGATAGTGTCTTGGTTCTATCTGTATAAAATAATTGCCTCTTTTTTTTCTTCATGTTCAGGGTTTTTGATTTTATCAAACCCTATCTTTCTTTTAAGCATGCCTGCAAATTAATATATTCCAGGAATGTACACAATTCCAGGCTTCATGTACAACATATTGTATCAACTATATTTTAACAAGTGAGTTGCATGCCCATATAGTGTTATATATTACAAGGCTTCATTTGGAGAATAAATGATAAGCCTGGCAGCACTAAATCCAAGTAATTCCCCTCATCCCTTAAAAGACACCTCTAAATATAACTAGAAATTTCAAATAGTTAGTAAAGGAAAAGTACAAAGATATAACAAATATGTGTTGAGCCAAAAACCTGTGCATTCACAACAAAACTGGGATGGATAAAACTTAAAAACAATTATGGACTTTGACAAAAATCGTCTTATGCATACAAAATGAAAGAAGCATTGGCATACTACTATGTTTACAAATTTAAGGATAGGCAGAGTGAGTCTCCGGGCAACCTAGTTTCATGTGGAGACCCTAGATCCTTGTACCCACAATATCTAGTGACTTAAAAAATGATTTCCAAAACAATGCCTTTGCTATGCATGTAAGAACACCACCTGTATAGTGAGGGAGATGTAATATTGTCTGAGAAGTAGATTTATACAGAGTGGTCCAAGATTGTGTATTTATGGAAGATACAACTGATTTTGGCATGAAACATGTATCCAAGATTTCAATGTGGCCTTATTTCAGAGCCCATTGATGATTTACTATGAAACCTAAAATTTCAAAACAAACACATTGAAATCACAGGATCTCCATCACGAATATCATAAATATTAACTGTCTTTTGGGCACTGGCAGTAGATACCATAAGAGGCCCACATGGCCTATACCACCAATGTTGATTCTCTGGCACAACATTTGCAAAGCCAAAATTTCTCCCCGAGACATCCCTCTCTACCAAAACTGGAGAGATGGTACTGGACGTTGAAGTGAAGGCCTCTGATTCAGTATGGAATGCCATAATTTCTTTATTATAAAAGTCCCATGAACAGAAACCTGAGTCCAATTTACAACCTGCAGATGCTGCCACAACATATTTACCAGAGCAACCATCTGAACCAGCTGCTCTGATCAACCGGCAATCACCCCACATGTTTGGGGTAAGCCCATATGGAGCTTTATATTCAACCTTCTCCTGGAGATTGGAAAATAACAATACTGAGTATTACTCATACATCAACTGCCCTTTATGTTAAGGGAAAATTTAAAGAGTGCATAAATATTCTTGAAATCCCAATCATAGTTTCTAGAAAATTTCAACAGTCTTTGAAATGAACTACATCCTATTTAAACTACATCAAATATTTAGGCAAATCATTTTTTTTAAATAGAAATTGGTGAATTTTATTTCAAATATAGAAATTTAAACCATGAGAATAATCTAACCCCTAGGCTTTTCCCTATTTCTAATAGAAAATCCCAAAATTTATAAATTATAACACCCATAAACCCCAAAATTAAGTACAATAATTAAAACCTCCACACCTTTGAATTTGCTATATCGTGAAAAGAGCAGCATCCATCATCATGGGAAAGCAAAACCGATTCTCCTTCTGATACAAACCAGCCTGCAGTAGATGTCTTATGGCTGAGTTGATTCAATCGATCACAGGAAACCTCTTCAGTTTCTTCAATATTGCCAAAATTCTCTGGCTTTTTTTCCTGATCATCATCAAAGTCCATATTTTCATCACATTGAATTAGTTGGGGTTCATTACGATCAGGTCCAGTGCCTATTGCAGAGCTCCGGACATCCAATCCAATATTGGAACTACCATACTCGTTCCCATTAGAGATTGTAAATCCTGCTTCTGGCTTTAATTTGGTAAGTTCAAGAGCACTAGAACTGGATTCAGTTGATTTAGACTTGGTATAGTTGTCCTCTAATTTGTATTCCGATACAACACTAGTGCTTCAACGCAGACAGAAATTCTACAGCAATGGGATCTTCATCTATGGGGCTTATGGATCTGCCCTCAAAAGCATCCCGAATATCTGATTCATTTTCATTTAACTGATCATGCAAATCCACCCTCGTCTTCAGCACAACAAGCTAAACTGAAGGCCGGTTTTTCAGCAATTTATGGTGGCGGTAAAGCCTATCTTCCAGATCTTGACTATTTAAGTGTTTAATTGGTTTTTTCAGAGACCTGACCGTAGAATCAAATGAATCCTACGAATCCTGCGAAATAATAAACAATAGTAAGGCCATTGTTTATTGGTTTTAAATAATAAACAACATGCAACAAACCCGCATAATTAGTAAATTATTTAAAGACAATGTTGGCAATATGTTTCCTATATCCTATTATATGATTGTCCTTGATGGCAAGCTCTGTATTTAATGGAGAATCGATATAAATAAGGATGAGTTAATTCATGTGTGAACATATGTATGCATCATGATGAAGGATAATTGACATCCGTAAGAAACCCTGTGCTCTGTATGTTGATCGAGGAACCGATGTTAATACGGTTGACAGTGTATCCAAACTGGTAGACAGTGGAGTTATATATATTCGTTAAGTAAGGAGCTGAATGGCTTTCATGGAGAAAGGAACGAGAAGCGAGAGAAAACCAGTTATAACGTGAAACAACTAAAACAGAGTATTTGGCATTGAACTTTCGGTGGAACACGGACTAACCCTTTGGAATCATGAATGGAACTTGGAAGGAAAGAGGTGGAACATAACAAACGGAAGCGCGACGGAACCCTGCGTGGAAGAGAGGAACCGTGACTGAGTAAACAGTAAAGGTGGTTTGTGGTTTCTATCGCGCCACCTTGGACGGGCAAGCAGTTTTCAAGAGGTTGGGAGCGATTCCATAGAACGTGCGACACGCGTCCTTGTACGACTCCACAAAATTGCTTGTCACTACGTGCCATCGCGCGTTATTGCTCGACCGAGGATGCCTAGCGATATTGATAAGCACCATTGATCTGGGAAGGGGTCATCGGATGGTTTTCATTTGCTATAGATGCGCGAAAGTTACCCAAGGTACGGCGTGCCATCACTCGTTATCATCCGTGCGTCATCAACGAACAATATCCATCAGATCATCTGATGCCGAGCGATGTGTTCTCCGCCGTCAAATGGAAATGATTGTAAGTGATGGGCCCCAGTTTTTTAAATTATATTGATTGGGCTCGATTATGTATGTGGGGCCAGAACCAAAGGTCTATTTAAAAGCCTTTTGATAAAAGCACTGGTTATTACTATAAAGTTCTATTATATATATTTAATTTCCAAAGGTTGTGAATAATATTTATTTATCAAATTCCACGAATTTGATAAATAAAAGAAAGAAAACCATCAGCGGTACGTTATTGGTACTTTACCTTGGCTATAGTATTATTTGGCAGAGATAGAGATTACCTTTGGGAAAATTCGAGCATAGAAGAACAAATATCGGGATTTCAATTTGGATTTGTTCGACTTTTAATAATACCATTAGCAATTGAATGGTTTTGACCCATGGTTTCAATAAAGGCGAAAACTATATAAGGTGATGAGAATCATAGTACGAGGTGTGCATGCAGAGGAATTGTAAATAAAAATCTCTTTATGAGATCTGCATGATCAAAATCTGTTTTCTGATAACGCTGAATCCATGATGCACCTATGGAGTTGATCGAGGAAATGAAAAAGCTCTAGGAAGATCAGTAAAGAAATAATAAAGATTTGATGCAATTCTGATGAAGAAATTGAAGAAATTCGGTGGATCTGAGGTTTGAAGTCTTCTGCATAGAAGTGGAAGCTTTCTGCCAGTTCAAGCTGGTGTTAAATTAGGGGGTCGAAGCTCCCTTCCAAGAGAGGCTGGAGAACGAGAGAAGGTTGAAGCCTTCTGCAGGTTGGTGCCTGCGTGCTGGTATGAGTCTGCGCCGACACAAAATTGTAAGATGTTTTCTTTATAATAAATATTGAAGACTGAGACGACAGTAGCGGTGGTTTTCTCCCAAATTGGGTTTCCACCTTAAATACTGGTGTTCATATGTCTTCCTTTTGTGTAATGGCTTATTCTGTTATTTCTTTTCACATTTTTACTAAAAGAATGATGCAATAATCTAAGTAAAGAATTAACAGCATAATAAGATCTCTGGTGAAAAGTTTTCAGTCAGCCCTAGATACTGATTCACCCCCCCTCTCAGTATTTTTCCCAACAAACAATAATTCCTACACATTAAAATATAAAGCTATAACATACCAGCTCATACTCGAACATAACATCTGTATCAATATTCTTCTTTTATATCTTCTTGATCTTCATCCAACTGATCGACATCTATATCAACATCTGATTCAGAAACGGTGTTGAAATGATCGACCATGTCATCATCATCATCATCAATTATGTCATTTTCAATAATATCCTCATCGACATCATCATCAATAATTGTTGCCTCATCTCCTATGCCTGGTTCATCTTCTAAGATATCTTCTTCGTCTGTCAATGCATCTTCCTGCTCATCTGCCACTGCATCATCTTCTTCTTGATCAATATCATCTTCTTCCTCTACGGTATACTCTACTGGCCTTCCTCTTGGATCATATCTAATAGCAAATGACCATTCGTTCTCACCTGAAACCTCTGAGTAAAAGACTTGTTCGCATTGGCTTGGAAAAACATAGCGATCTTTTCCTGCTTCAAACTGCGATGTTTTAACCATTGGAAATCCATTGTCATGTTGAATAAGTGTTATATCATCATCACGTACATTCATTCATAGCCTATACCATTTGACGTCGAACAAAACTATTTTGAAGGAATTAAAGTCACACTCAACTATATCATCTAAGAACCCATAATATCTATTTTCATATTCTCGAGGATGTCTGTCACTCCTGGAGGAAACATTAGTGACCTAGAATACTGCAGTTATCCCACTATCAGAAGTTATCCTATTATCATCCAACTGTTTAACGTGAAATTGATGACCATTGCACCACATAACCTTGTGGTGTTTCAACTGCAATATGCCAAACATGAAAAATATGCATTCTCAATTAATAATTAAACATATAATTTACATAGCATGAAAATTAACTGAAAAATCAAACTTCTTGTCACATTATAAATATAGTATAAAATAAGTAATGAATAAAATAGGTGAATTGATTTCTTACCTTTCTATCTTTCAAACCATATTCTAAATCGATTTCCCTGTCCGTAACGTTCCCATCTCCACTACGATACGCTTCTCTAATCAATTCAGACAGTAGTTTCCATGATAACCTACCGTCATTACGTGCTTTACATGTTTCAATCCATTCACTCATCCACTCAAGATTGTTTTCAATGTATAAAAGTAGTGCCTCATAATCTTGAGCACCTGAATAAAAAAACAATAATTCACCAATATTAATAAATATTACTTATAACCATGGTAAATTATATTAATTAATAAACTATGAAAAAATAAGACCTAAATGAATATAATGATCATATACATGATGTAAAAAAATGAAACATTATATGTATTATAAATAATAAATCTTTTACCTCTCACTTTCTTCATTCTACCTTTTCCCAATAGGTGCTCCTCTTCAAATGTTTTGATGGAGTTCACATCCCAAATGCAATCCATCGCCTTCATGGCTGGCGCAGCTAATTTAGGAAGATAATGACTAATATACACCATGGATTGATATACCACATATCCCTCCACCATAAAACCCTCAGGTTGTGCTCTTTGTTTAACCAAAGCCTTCAAGGATTTCAGGTGCCTCTTGACCATCCACATAGACCTTGTGTGTACTGGTCCACACATTTCAATCTCCTCAACTTGGTGTATCAAGTGGTGTTCTTGTGCATTGAAAAATGTTAGAGGTAGATACTTTTGCATTTCACACATTAGCCGAGGAATTTCTCTCTTCCAATACTTTATTTCATCTTGATGGATTTCTTTCAATGACAACCATCTGCAAATCATTACGCAAGGTTATTTCAATGAAACATAATATATATATCATTACAAGTAAATTAATACATCATTTCATCAAGTACGAAAAGAAATTGTAGCAATTATATTTTGCGTATAAATCAAAACTACTTACCTCATGTATTTACTAAGACCATATATAACTTGTTTGACATTGTTGTCGAAGTCGTTTGGGAGAGATATAGGTAGAACATACTATAACAATAAAAAATGAATCATTATTGGTTTCCAAATTAAACAGAAAAAAGGAAAATTTAAAATATGTATTCAAGCAATAACAAACAAAAACATATACCAAAAAAATTACCTTAACAAAGGTATGCCAATCATGTGTTTTCACCCCACTGAAGTCACCTTTCTTTGTTAAGATATTATTTATGTTTGAAGCAAAACTTGTTGGAAATTTAATTCTTCTAATGACCTCTTTTACATCATTGCTTTGTTGTTCTGTTAATAACCATGGAATATTATTATAATTTCGACCTCCATTGTTATTTGATCCATCGATCACACTTTTCATTGCATGATTTGAGTTCTCAATGTCAGCACAAATTTTGTCAATTTTATCTCTATCATGTGCACCATCTATGGTTCACCATAACATTTCTGTCACATTCTTCCCGACATGCATTGTATCAAACAAATGAGCTATTTTTAGGTCCTCATAGTAGGGCAACCTCGCGAATTGAGAAGGATAACATTTCATTCCAAGTGGAAGTACAATATTAGTACCTTCACGACGACGATGACCTTGATATCAAAGAATAAAATAAATCAGAACAATATTAATTATAAAATACAATAAAATAAATTCATTAGTTAAAACAAAAATTCCAAACATTACATAAACAAATAATATATATATATATATATATATATACACACACACACAAATTACGTACCAGCTGCTCGACGATTATTAATTCTGTTATATTCCAACATCCACAACTGAGGTGTCATTCTTCGTGGTTTTAATCGAGTTTCTTGTTTATCATTGAAAAGATGTTTTTCAATAGTACAATACTTATGGTTCCTAGGGAGGAAGTGCCTAAACTCATCAAACACCATCTTTTTTAAGTCTGGCGAATGACGATACTTCATCTTAGGGCCACAAACTGGACATGCAAATCTACCCTTTGTTTGAAGGCCTGCAATAGATGGATCAATAACAATTAATATACTATGAGATCATTTTTAAAACATGCAATATGGTATATCTAATTTAGATAATTATGTATTATATTAAAGTACAATGAAATATTACATACCACAAACATGTGTTAGTCCTGGGGCATCATGAATTGTCCATACAAGCATTCCACGACATTGAAATCTCTTCTACTTGATTGGTTTAGTGATGTCATACATAGTGATGCCATGCCATAATTGTATTAGCTCATCGATAAGAGGCTCAATATATACATTCATATCTTTGACCTGGTACTTACCTAATTGTTCAAAATTACGGTACATAATAATTACTCCCATGATATATTTATATATAAGTAAGTAAATAAATAAAATATATATTTATGCAAACAACGAGAGAAATGAAAATGTTACATTCAAAGAAATAATGTATCAAATACTTGGAATAATCATAGTCAACATTATGTGCTCCCTCTTTATTGACATCCAAGGAGGAATGTTATTTTTGATAACGAAAATAGGCCACACTGAGTAAGTATATCTAAGCTCTCCGAATGGATTAACACCATCAACTGCCAATGAAAGCCTGACATTACGAGGTTAATTTTTAAAATCTACATATTTTTCCTCGATTTCTATAAATGCAGAACCATCTGCAGGCATTCAAATAACACCATCTCCACTTCTATTATTTGAATGGTAATCCATAAACTGTGCTATGTTGTTACACCTGAACATTCGCTGCAAACGTGGAATTATGGGAATATGGCGAAGAACCTTTTAAGGCACCTTTTTTGTTAGTTGATCTGTTCGATATCTACTGGTACCACATTTCAGACATTCTAATATGATCTTTAGGACATGCATCTATAGTGTTATATTCCATTCCAAAGTGTTTCATAATAGCACGTAGATCTCGATATGTTCGAGGTAAAGTATTTGGCGATGGTAACAAATATTCACCCAACAATCTACAACAGAAACAAAAAGTAGTGTCTTGTAAATATTATTAATCATATATATATATATATATATATATATACACACACACACACACACACACACACACACACACACACACACACACATATATATATATATCATAGTTATTAAAACCGGAACCGGTGACCGGATCGGTGGAGCTAATGAACCGGGTTTCGAACCGGAACCGGTCTAACCGGTAGCGGTCAGATCTCAATGAACCGGTTTTGAAAAAAATACATTAAATAATTATTTTTTAATAAAATGAAAAAAAAAAAACTATTTTTAAGATTTGCAACCATGATTCCAAGCCAATAGAGACAAAATATGAAAATTTTGCTCATTTATATACCATGCAAAGGTGAATATATCAAAATGGCACCAAATGCAATACATATCATCGAAAAATACATAAGAAAACTTGTTGAAGTAATGTATCAGGTTTCTCTTATATTATTCACTGTGTTTTATTGCTGAGTTAATATTATAATATACAATATGTCCCTGCTCAGATCTGTTGTCAATTCATTGTATCAGCCTTAAAGACAATTCTGGGTTTAGTATATATATATATATATATATATATATATATATATATATCAGAGCAGCATTTTGAAGATCTTGTATTCTTCATTATCTATGTTTGCTTGCCAATAAATTTCTAGAAAAACATCTACAACACTTAGAGGTATTGAATTGGTTTATGAAACCCACTATTAGTGCTATTTGTAACAATTTGAGAGAGCATTACAACTTCAGCAGTCTACTCACAATGTGTTTGACAAAATTTATCACTGAAAAGATTCATTAAAACCCAGAAAACTCAGTAGCCAGTTTAGTGCATTTCCAAGCGGGAATTTTCTAGTGGTCAATTTATTATTGCCAGTCACATTTTCATTAGGTTGTATGTTTTTGTCCCTTGAGTGGCGTCAGACCATTTGCATCAGTCTTGATGCCATGATCAAATTGCTTGTATGTTGTGTGAAAGGTTTTGTATTTATGCTGCTGCTATGTGTGAGCAGAGAGAGAGTGTCTGACAGTTCCTAGCTGAGTGTGAAATAAGGTTGCTGCTGATTGTTTTGAGAACAGAAATTTTCATCAAGTACACTTGATGAGTTACATGCTGCCAGGGATTTTATGCTTGCCATCCTTGTATTTATCAGTCATCATGTGTATTGTTGCTACTATAAGGTGTTGAGTATGAGTTATTAGACAAGTTTGTTGCTAGTATAATAGAGGAATTTGCAGCTCATGGAGGAGACACTGAGGAATTTGCAACTCATGGAGGAGCACCTAACCGGCCGGTTAAGTACGAAACTGACCGGTTTATGCATAAACTGGTCGGTTCCTTACTTAACCGGCCGGTTAGGTCCGGTTAACCGGCCAAAACAGGTGAGAATAGGCTATTGACCGGGTTGCAAGGCCGGTTCCAACCGGCAGCCGTCCTGACCGACCGGTTTTGATAACTATGATATATATATATATATATATATATATATATATAAGTTATTATTTTACACATTTATTACAACTAAAAAAAGGGAAAATAATCAACATTTACATATATGTGATCATATATACATATTTCATACCTTAGGAGTTGTGTCATACATCTGTTCGACAAATTATTCATAACCTTTAAGTTTACCAGCTCTCTGCTATTGTTGCTGGTGAACTTAAAGGTTATGAATAATTTGTCGAACAGATGTATGACACAACTCCTAAGGTATGCAATATGTATATATGATCACATATATGTAAATGTTGATTATTTTCCCTTTTTTTAGTTGTAATCAATGTGTAAAATAATAACTTATATATATAAGTTATTATTTTACACATTTATTACAACTAAAAAAAGGGAAAATAATCAAAATTTACATATATGTGATCATATATACATATTGCATACCTTAGGAGTTGTGTCATACATATGTTCGACAAATTATTCATAACCTTTAAGTTCACCAGCAACAATGTAGCAGAGAGAAGAGTTGCATTTGAGTGTTCCAAAAGTCGTTCACTTGACCTTTCAATCAGAGGTACATCATAAATACCGTCACTGCTATCTCCACCATCATCATCTGACTCACCATACAAGTCTTGGAGAATTTGATTTGTCCCATCATTAATGTGAACTGTCTCATTACTGTCATCATGATCTACCTCCATGGGATCATTAAAATTACCTTCATCATTCACTTCATGTTCTTCACCTTGTACAGCATCATTTCCAATACTAATATTTGCTGCAATATTCTCTTGTATTGGTGCAACATCATCTAATCTACTACTATTTTGCTGTGGAAGCTGGTTGATCATCTGCAAAAAGTTGGGGGGCAACTGTGCCTTTATGAAAATTACAAACATTAATAATTAAACATTAGTGCACATATAAAAAATATTAAAATAATATAAAATTTTACGATATAATCAAAATGAAGATAGATAATTAATTACCACAGGACAATAGTCATTTGATCCACCATCAATGTGCCCATATTTCCTACAATGCACTGTTTCTGTTGCTATTAAAACTCTAACATTATTTCTCATACAACATTTTTTACAAGGGCAATAAACTCTGCCATCACCCCTTTCACCCTTTTGAATTTTTTTTCTAGCTCCAATGTTTTCTTCCATTGATACAAATTATCCTATAAAGAAAACAATAAATCTCTCTCAATGGTGTAGAAAACCCAAGACTTGTTGAACTCAATGGGAGCTCAATATATAAGCAAAAAGAAAATAAAAGTGGCCATTTTACAAATTGTGAGCTTTTTACAAAATGTGGGCTTTTTACAAAATTGTGGGATTTTTACAAATTGTGGGCTTTTTTTATTCTTAATGCATTTTCTGTAGAATACTAAACAGATTTGTCCAAAATTTCAAATGCAAACTGTAGTCTCTACTACGTTTGGAAACTTGGAGGTTTATAAAAGATAAACTGCGAACATAATTGTACCACTATGATAAGAAGCTGTTAGAAGCATTCCTTCTGCTTCACAAACGTGGAACTACCTTAAGAATGCTTATGGTTGATATAAATATTAGAGCATGGCAGTTAAATGTAGTAGTTATGTCTTCTTTCAAAACATGTTTCTCCTTTTCTGTAACCAATGTGGGTCCTGTTCTTGTTTCAATTGGGGATGGATGAGCATTTGTTATTGCTCCAGATGATCACACTCTGGGTAGCCCTGGAGGCTATTTGGGGGTGATGAGTCCAATAGGTCTCAATCAACTGTTGCTCTGGCTGGGGAATACTATTGCAGTGGAATTTGATACTATTTTGGATGTTGAATTCCACGATCCTAGTAGAAACCAGTAGCTTCAGCTCCAGTACCTGTTCACAAAAGAGGGTGCCATAGTCATTCATGCGTGCAGAGAGGGTGAATTGCAGGAATTGCAACAGGAGGTGTTGTTGTTGTTGCATTGGCCACTAGATTGTTTTTCTGGTTCTGTCACAAGCGCAGAGTATTGAAAAGGACAGACAAATTTAGTTCAGATATTGTGAAATTGCCTTGGAAATTCACCTACAAAGAGCTCAGCAATGCTACGAAAGACTTTTTTTGAATGTGATTGATAATCGAAAATTGCAACCAAGGGTAATCCCCTTGTGAAACCCAAATTTATGAGCATTTTCTAAAACCTGATGACAGAGTCATTGTAATGAACAAGCGCCTAGGTCCATATTACGTCCAAATCTACCAAGCACCAAGATCTGTAAAAAAAAATCCACAATATCTGCGAAGTAAGAAGAAGAGGCAGAAAATGTATTCTGCTTACCTGTTCGAATAGTGGTTGGGGTTTACCACGGCAAAAATTTGACAGAGCCCATGTAGCATTTCGTATCATTGAAATTATGGCAGTATCATTCAACTGGGCAAGCACCTGCGTCGGAGCTCCATGACTGAGAGCAAGATCCCTAAATGATGCAGAGTCTCCAGCAATATTTCCCAAAGCCCAAACAGCCTTACACGAACACCAGTTGAACTCAAACTTGGGTAGTAGTTTTTTAAATCAAATTCCAAAATTACAGACGTATAAAGATAGTTGGGAAGAATAATTTTATGCCTCTAAAATTAACGTGCTACTTGTTCTCGAACATTATCATTCCCAGAGGCAAGAAGTTCCACAAATATAGGCAGTGCCCCGTAATCAATCACAACGTTTGTATTCTCATAGGCTCCAAAAAAACCCAAATATGGTCAACCCTACTACAGGAGGAAGGGCCTGCAGTAAGAACTTACCATTTTGCAAGAACTGAGGGCGAATGCTGTTCTGCAAGAGCTGAGGGCGAATGCTGAGGGTGAATGCTGTTCTGCAAGAGCTGAGGGCGAATGCTGAGGGCGAATGCGCGCGTGATGTCAGAGGTTAATGTAGTTTTTAAAAAAATCATTTTTATGTAGCACGCATTTGAATTTTAGCATTTCAAATCATTTTTATTTACATTTGATTTTTGCATTTCTAATACAAGTGACAAACAAATTTCTACAAGAGGTTGAAATTTTTACTAGATAGCCATGAAAGACTAATTAAAATGGCTTAAAATGCAAGTGGAACTTCAAAATAAATGTAATTGAAGGTTCTCTCCACTAAATTTTTGCAAAGTGCTTACATTATTTAAGTTATCTAGGATATTTTTTGTATTACACAATCAAAATTAAATAATGAAATAGTTGGGTAGTCTTATTGTTTCAAATTAGGACACAATTTTCAAATGGTGATGAAGTTTCATGTGATGATTAAATGACAATATTCTCCTTTCCTATCCTTGAAAAACTATACAAGGTTCCCTGTTGCCACATGAAACCCTAACTCATGTAGCAGCATAGGACCAGTCCTTCATTTTGCCCGTCATAAGGCATTTTGCACATATTTGACAACTAGAATTTGCAGATTCCCGTTTTCCATGAGGTGCTAGGAAGGATAGAAGACTTAATTTTGACGTTTGAAATTTTTTCAAAAATGTTCTTACGCCCTTTAATTTCCACTTACCAATAATTTTGCAACACTAGTCCTCTTCACAATTGCAAGGCTGTACTCAAAAAGTAAGGAAAGTTACTTTTTTGGCTCACTCAATGATCTAGGTGGATACAGGTGGCCACCCTCCTATTCCACTTGGGGCCCCACCATTGTCTCTTTCAGTTTTTCAGTTTCAGCACAACTTACTATTTTTAGCAGTTTTTCGGGTCCTGAACTTCCGAAGCCGTTTTGAGGCCTTAAACGACGTTTTTTGGGCATCACGCCTCCAGAGAATATCATTCTGTATCATTCTGTTTCGGAATTATATTTGTGGAGAAATTTGTAGTCCTCGAATAGATCTTTCTAATGATGTATCATGTGCATAAAACAGAGATAGTATGCCAAAGTTATGTCCCTAGGAAGTTGAAACACCAATTTACCCAAACGGGGCCCATAGTTTTGGCGCTTCATCTCCTAGGGTTAGGTTTTTGGATGTTTAGGGTTCTCCATTATTTCTAAATAATAAATAGGCCCTCGAGCCTCATTGTAACTCAGTTCAGAGGCCTGTAGCCGCCACATCTCTCCTCAGAGATAGCTACCAACGCCCTAGCTAGTTTTATTTCCATTCTGTCTATAAGCAAATTTCAATTCATATAAGGCCTGATGTTTGGAGGAACACTTCCTGGAATCAAATGAATAGCATGATCATGATCATGAAAATGTGGGAGTCCTTTGGGAGTTTCAAACACCTTGGAATGATTGTCCAAGACTTGTTGGAGATCTGCAGAAATAGATGATTTTGATGTTGGAACTTCTAGTGAGCATAATTGTGCAATTACGCCTCGCTGTTCTTTCTTTAGAAGCTTTGTCATGACATTAGAGCTTATTATCATTCCTGGCTTCCCTGCAATACCCCGTAATTCGACTTCCTTTCCTTCTGAAAAAAATTTCAAGAAAAGTTCTTGAAAATTAAAAGCTACCGTCCCCAAAGATTGTAACCATTGTACTCCTAGTACAACATCAACACCTCCCATAGGAATGGAAAGCATAGGACTAGTCAATACATATTCCCCCATGGTTAGCTTGATATTATGGCATTTTCCAGAGCAATTTATAGTTCCTCCATTTGCAACCATCACTTGACATTCTGGTGTCAGGTATAGGAAACAATTTAATTCCTTGGCTACCTTACAATGAATAAAATTATGGGTGCTACCTGAATCAATCAACACTATTACCTTTTTCTTCTTGATTTGTCCTTATATCTTGAGAGTTTGAGGAGTGGTAATTCCTGCCAGTGCATTACACGATATGGTCGGATTCATTTCTTCCTCTTCTAGGGTTGGTTCCTGGAGTATATCCTCTTCTTGTTCATTTTCTTCTTCCTCTTCACAATCTATGTAAAATAATTTCTTCTCAGCACACTTATGACCTTTAGTGTATTTGCTATCACAACTGTAGCAAAGCCCTTTTGCTCTTTTTTCTTCAAATTGTTGTGGTGTCAACCTTGTAGGTTGTGGAAATCTAGGCGTAGCAACACTTCCTTCTTTATAGAATTGAGTGGTAGGCTTCCTTGTTGCCATAATTTTACATTCAACTTTTCTTGCCAACTTGAATGCCTTCTCCAATGAATCAGGTTCCAGAACATGAAATTCATGTTGAATGTTATCCTTTAAAGTGCCTATGAAGAGATCAATCCTGTGTTCCTATGGAATATCAGTTACCCTTATATTCAATTTTTGGAAGTCCTCAATGTGCTGCCCCACTAAACCCTTTTGTTTGAGATTTATCAATTGGCTAAATAAGGTGTTGCTCTTTGTATCCTCATAATGTGCTATCATTTCCTCCGCAAAAATTGACCATGTGACAATTTTTTTACGGAAGCAAAGCCATCGATACCATACAAATGTATTTTGTTCTAAATGTAAAGTTGCAATGTGTACCTTTTGTGTGTTTTGCACGTTATGGAGATCAAATTATTGCTCCATCTGTAGTATCCGAGTTACAGGATCCTTTCCATCAAACTTCCTCATATCCATTTTTGGAATATGGTGGTTCTTCCGCCAACATTAGAGTTTATGAAATCACGATTAACATTTATTTTATTCTCATCATGAGGTTCTTCTACTATCTTTTCACCAGTAGGAAACATTTCTTGTATCAACTTTGTCAAACCTTCGATGTCTGTTTTGAGATCATTCTTCATGTTTTCCATGTTGTCTTTCATGTCCGCTTCCATGCCATCCATCTTAGCTTCCATGCCTTTCTTCAAACCGTCCATCTTCACTTCCACGCCTTTCTTCAAAACTTCCATTTCATTTTTTGTTGCTTTTTGCCAGAGTGAAATTTGTTGCACTTGCTCTTGTAATTTTGATAGATCATGTTGCAATTCTTCATCTTCATGAGTCATAGTAGAGCCTTCTGAAGGCTTAATGGATGTTGAATTATTTTTACGGGGAATATTTTAGAACCAAATACTACTATATATTCTACAATATGCCCTTGGAATCAATTCAAATTGATTCTTCAAGAAGACTCATGCAATTTGGAAAGAAAAAAAATATACACACCTTTTTCTTGCTTTTGAGGAACTCGATATTGAAATTGGATTATCTCTATGATTGCAACACTTCAATATTTTAATTTTAGTATCAACGTAGCCCTCTGAATTATATTTTGAATGCCACAGGTCTGACCTGATTTGGATTCTCCAAGACAAAGTTGTGTCCAATCTCCCACAATGACCTAATTCTGGACTGGTTCAATAGAGCGAACTTGTATGACTTGCCACGTGTCACTGTTTCATCCTTTGTCTCTGAAATTGATAGCCAAGAAACTAAAGTATGTGTACTTACGACCACTTTTTACGGAACTCCAATCCGATGCCCAGCGAGAGATTTATTGAAATTTTCCCACGATCACCTCTTTGAGATGAAATTCAGGATCCTAAAAAAGCACTACCTTCCACAGATCATATCTCCCAAAATATTGCGAACCAAGATCTCAAATTTTTTGATGAAATTTCTCAGGATTTCAGCTTTGCACCATACGAATTTCAGATTCTGAACCTTCGTAGAAATTTTTTTTATATCGCAAATGCCACGATGACCTGTTTAGGAGCCTGAAAAAAGGCCTAACTTTCATAGATGATATCTTAGAAAATATTGTGAACCAAGCTCTGAAATATTTAGACAATCTTCCTTAGGATTTCGGCTTCGCACCCTAAACATTTCAGCTTCTGAAACTTCGTAGAAAAAAAGTTATAGCGAAAATGCCACGATGACCTGTTTGGAGCAGCGAAACCCTAGAATCCAAAGCTCTGATACCAAATGTTGTGTAACCAGCTCCAAAAATAGAAGAAAAGAGATATCAACACCTTAGAAATGAGCCACTTCGAGGGGGAAACCTCCAATACATTACATAAATGAACAATTCTTGGATGATACAATTTACAAAACGTCCTTTCTATATATAGGAGTCCATGGGGCCATAATGTAATCCTAGTGGGCCACAATGTAATCCTAGCCGACCTAACAATAATAATTTAAGGGCACAATAATAACAAAATTGGGTTTACAAGGGTACAATAATAACAATAAGGGGGTTACACTAACAACAATAAGGGACTATACTAGTAATATAGGGACCTAACAACATCTGCATCCAGCAGCCACTCTGGAGGTGTGACTCCTTTTAAGGTACAAGTAAATTTTGACATTCCCATATTTGAGGGTCAAATAGATGCAGATGCCGTCTATAGATGGTTGAATCTATTAGAAGGATATTTCTCGGTTCATGACCATGATGGGACCACTGAGAAGGTGGGGGTGTTTTTTTAATCATGGAAGTGAGGTTTAGTAGATTGATAGTCAAGTTACCTTTCCCTATAAATTTTCTTGATCAAGTTATTCATTCATTGAACTTTGATTCATTCCTACTTTTTTGATACATAATCCAATCCAGTTGAGTCTTGAGTCTTCATTGAGAATGGAATTCATAGGTTTTCAAGAAAGAGGTTATCATGCACATGCCCTCTTCTTTTCTTGGTATCTTTGTAACTATGTTCAGCCCGAGTTCTATATTTTTAAATTATCATAATAGTTCGTGATTATTAAGCTTTTATTTTGTCTTTTAAGAAGTTTAATTTAATTATTATTAATCATTAAATTTAAAATATATATATATATATATATATATATATATATATAGTTATTATAGTTATTAAAATCGCCCACCCGCGTTATTATAGTTATTAAACTCGCCCAAGAGTGTTGTCAATCAGTTCTTAATGTCGACTGATCGGCGTTTAATGCCATTTACTCCTGGTGCTCCTCGATACACATTCGCATGCCGCGACATGGCTCAGCCTCTAGTTCATACTTATGGTGGTTTATTGCAGTCGATTCACAGTTGTATGGTAGATTGGGTTGTTATTATGGAGCGTCCCTCTGGTCTGAACATAATTCCCTCGCCTCTGAATCTGTGGTGTGCTCCAGGAGCAGGGCTTTCTAATGTTCGCACCATAACTGGTAAGAGGAGATGTCTCACTTGTTGTTTTGATTTTGGAGAAAATCTCCACTTCTCCCATGCTGGTTCCTGCAAGCTTGCTTATGTCGCCCTGTTGCCCCTCTCGCCTCAGTCTTCTGTCCATCTTTTGCCTCCCTGCCCTACTGTCTCGAGTGCGACTATGCCACACCTTAGGCACAAAATGCGCTGCCGAAGAGGCTCCACGAGGCGCCAAATTCGACGCTCTCCCTCCACCTCTAGCACCTCCTCTGCGTCTACCTCCCACTCTGACATTCAACCTAGAGGGCTCCTTCTCCGCTCAGGCCGTCGCGTTGCTTCCCCCACTCCTTCCGCTCCTCCTTCTCAAACCCACACCGAACATTTTTCCTTTAACAACACTCTCAATCGACCCAGGGTGACTGCCTCAATTATGGTCATCTTTCGTGAAGAGGCTCAGGAAATTGTTCCCAGTTCTCGCCCGGCGGAATGCAGCCTCTCGGCGGCTCAGGATTCGGCGCAGTTTTTTGGGATGAAGCACCCTGATAGTGTGGACATGCAGGGTCAGATGGGAAAGGCCACGCAGGACCTGGCGAAGAAGGAAGCGGTGGGTCAACCTACTGAGAGGTAGGACGCAGTGCAAGCGAGCGAGTTGCAGATTACTTCTCCTCCTCCCGGGAAGGTGATCCATTCTATTGCTGACCTGTATAATGCTGACGGGGAACCATATGAACTCTGGTGCAGAGTTGTCTATGAACCTCCTGATGAGTAGTTCGTCCTCTTCACTCTGGTTTTTTTCTCTATTTCTGCCCATTCTCATGGGCCTGTTCATGTGTTTCCTGCTATTTCTGAAAATGCATCTGTTTTTTTTGCTTCGATATTGTCTCGAGTACTACAATTCTCTAGTTCCCCTGCGCGGGATTTTTCAAATGAATTGTTTCAGACTGGTTTCCCTCTTGCAGGGCAGTCTTCAAACTATGGTTTTTTGTTTCAAATGCCACAACACTCGGCAATGATCAGGCTTCGGCCCGCTGTACTGTACTCCTTTTGTTAATAGAATTACTTTTACTTGGAAAAAAAAAAACTTTCATACATGAGAAAATAGATACTGACAAATGGTACATCATGGCCTGATTAATTTCGCTCAGCAATTATAAATAATATAACATTTAGTCAACTGTAATCATCAATTTCTGCACACAGAGACTAATTTCTCTGGAAGCCTGAGATTTCTTTGGCTTGTTATTCTTATAACTACATAGACATAATTAATAGAGAGATTGAGGACAAAAAAAAAATCTAGCGCTTAGTCTCCACTACTCAACATGATTTTGTGAGAAATAATACATAGATTGATTTCTCTGAGTGCCTTAGCGTTCTTTGGCTCATTTTTTTAATCACAAAAACAATAAAAAATGCACTAAGGATTTTTTCTTAGTCCGATTATGCAATTTTTATAAGACAGATTATGCAATATGACCTCGATGTCACGTGGGTCACGTCCTCATACAAAATGTCGGCTTAAGTTTTAAATTAAAATAAATAAATAACTAAATCGCATTGTGCTAGAACATATATCAATTTCTAATACAATTATGTATTATTTATATAATTTGAATGGATAGTAAATTATATACGTGAATTTGAATGGATCATAAATTTAACTTTAACAAAAAAAATTACCACATTGAATTTCCAAATTAAGTAAAATTTTAAACATATTTACTCTTTACTAAAGTCAATACCATTTCCTAAATCAAAGGAAAAGATTTAATTCAACACAAACAATCAAAATCAAAAATCTTTTAATATTTCTTTTAATTAAATATTTGTAAAATGAATTTATACTTACTCCAAAGGTTAGATGGATCTAGGCAGGTTGCAATTTAGGGAAAGCTTGTTCATGTTTTTTTCTTTATATTGGAAGGTTACTTGATTTTTGAAGTAATTTTTAGTAGATCATAGCATATATTGAGGAAATATTAGTTTGACAAGAATCAGTTATTTCTCTTGAAACTTTAGGTATTAAAAGTCCATGACACAAATATATCACACTCCAAAATCCAAAGAAAATGGAAGAGTGTTCAATTTTTTTAATCAAAATTTTATTGGTGAAGGGTTAATTTATTACGAGAACATCATTAATGAAGTGCAAAATTTTAAAAGTAATGTTTATTGACTAGAAAAATAATGACCAAAACGTCAAAAAAAAATTTGTGACGGGTAAAGAGAAATCCAAATTCCCACCCTGCCTGCCACTTGTTGGTGAGTGGAGGTTATTCACTTTTCATTTACAGCTTACCAAGTTATTCATGTTACCAATATTTTCACATGGCTCACTTTTAGGTGACTACTTATTGTACTTCTTCTTTATAAAGAACAATAGGTAGATAACTGTATATATTATTTGAAATCTATAACAAATCCAGGCAACAAAATTACAACAAAAAGAAAATTATGCAAAAAATTCACCAGGGCACTACTAATGTGTGGATATCCTATCATTTCTTAGATCCTCATAACTTACCAACACCTACTATATTGGTATACACATAATATGGCATTTACCTAAAGTATTTCATATGTATCTAGAAGTAAATAAGTTGTATGAAAATTGTTATGGCAGATATAAGATGTGTATTATAGTTTATATTTCAATTTTTCTTAAGTAGCATGCATGTGCGGTCCATATAGTGACTAAAATTACCAAATATATTTCAGTGAAGATGTGAATATGATCTCTCATTAGGTCCTAATTACTTAAAGAATCATTAATTAGCTTTCCAAATGAATAAAATATGTTAACAAATTAGTAAAAACTAGGAAAAAAAATCATGCTTTAAAAAAATATGGCACAATGAGTCACACTCTGAGATTTATTTAATTACTCATCGAGTGTCGCTACAACATATATATGATCACCATTACCATAGAAATGGGACATGTGACCATCATTTTGGTTTCGCCAATGACATTCCACATCATGAGCATTGTTTAGGGTTGATTGTGTTGAATTTTTTTAAACAAATCATTTATATATTTTATGGAAATTATAGACACAATTTATAATCACATTACAAGATCATGATGTATGGATATTAATTATCATTTCTTAGATACCCACAACTTACCAACACCTAATAGATTGATATATACATCATATAGAATTTACCCCTAGAATGCCACATGTATCCTAAAACAAATTAGTTGTATGGCAATTTTTATGGTGCATATATGATGTGTATTACAGTTTATCTTATAATTTTGTTGAAGTTAACAAATTATTAAAAACTAGGAAAACAAATCATGCTTTAAAAAAATATGGCACAATGAGTCACACTATGAGATTTATTTAATTACTCATCAAGTGTCGCTACAACATATATATGATCACCATTACCATAGAAATGGGACATGTGACCACCATTTTGGTTTTGCCAATGACATTCCACATCATGAGCATTGTTTAGGGTTGATTGTGTTGATTTTTTTAAAACAAATCATTTATATATTTTATAGAAATTATAGACACAATTTATAATCACATTACAAGATCATGATGTATGGATATTCCTTATCATTTCTTAGATACTCACAACTTACCAACACCTAATAGATTGATATACACATCATATAGAATTTACCCCTAGAATGCCACATGTATCCTAAAACAAATTAGTTGTATGACAATTGTTATGGTGCATATATGATGTGTATTACAGTTTATCTTATAATTTTGTTGAAGTAGCATACAACAATTTACATAGTGATATGAGAACCACTCTCTAGAGTATACATCGATTTTGTACACATGGCTTTTCGGTTGCTTTTTAAGATATATCATTGGTGATGCTCACATGAGTATATAATGAACCATTAAGTTGAACTATGAAATTATTCCTCACAACACACACATATTGATGAATTAATAATTTTTCTCATATAATTTTTTTAATCTATTTTGAAAAAAATAAAAAAATTATATATAATTATTTCTAAGAAGAACAAGAGAGAGTTCCTTACCATATCTTCGTAAAAAATATAATAGCGACATTTGGAGGCAGCCGTCTAGTGACGCTTTGGGGCATAGTGTCACAATTGCGGCACTTTTTATAAGTGTCGGTATTGCGACACTTTTCTCTAAATGTCGGTATAGCGACGGTTTCTCAAAATCAATGGCCCAAAGTGAACCTGATAACTTACCTTTTCCCCGCACCTTTCCTTTTGATCGTGGCCGTTCGCTCATTGAATCCAGATCCAACGGCGCTAATACATTTCCGCGCTCATAAAGTAATCGTTTGATGTTTTGGCAAAGCCGCACAAAATGGGTGGTTTTTCCAAACTACCCACGCTTACGTGTCGCCACCACGTTGTATCGCGTTCGAAAAGCTAGTTTCTGCTTACCACCATTTACCCTCGCAAATACCACTGGTGGTATTCCCTAAACCTCACCCGTTTAACCCGAGTTTAATGTCATTTAACTATGGTTATACCATCGTTTAATACATTAAAATTATATTTTTCATTGAAATTTTCACCTTTTCGCTTTAAACCTGTAAAAACATTGCAGAACCGTTTTTCCTCAAAATCATGCCGTGTGAACCCTGAGAAACTTTGCAGAGCCATTTTCAACCTACCAGTACCATTTTCCCATTGCCCTGAATTTCCATTACAAAGTACTACATTGTCCTCTACGAAGCCATTTTCAAAAAATTGAAGACTGAGCACCTCTGCAACGTCTTCAACTGAATTCCACTTGTTCTCCAGGTAATTTTCTTCGAAGTTGCCCTCTGAGATTTCAAAATTCCTGTCGATTTCAAATAATTACCAAAGTTACTGTAAAAAAGTGTCCATTTTTCAGGGGAAACTCTGTCAAAATTTCCCTGGAATCCCTAATTTCCCTTTCTCGCAGTTTTTTCCATACCCTGGTCCGTTTTGCTGTTGAAATCGATTTTAAATACACGTTTTGAGCTTTAAATTCCTTGCATTTCCTAAAAACCCTGCTCAGAAACCCCATTTTCAGTGGAAATTCGCCAAGAAACCCCTGTTTCTCGTAAAGGAAATTAGCAAACCATTTAAGCTTGCTTCATTCAATATTAAAAATGACCAAGAAACAAGTAACCCCCAAGAATGGAGACCCAAAATCTCAAAATAAGTCTTCTGCAAAGATTCCTCAGCCTATGTCCTTCAAAATCGACAAACCAACTCCTGTACTCACGGCGAATTCTACATAAGTGGTCAGACCAGTCCCTCCAGTCATTTCTCTAGAGAACAGCCCTTTAGTTGATCTAGACTATAGAATACTAGACCCTAATGTAGAATTTAACCTGCTTGATGTCTATAATTGGTGCTATGGAAAATCAGTGGAAAAGGGTGAAAAAGATATTCCAATTTGGGAATCCAATCTGCCTAGATATATTGTCCCTCTCACTCATTCTGTTCCTGACTTTATCAGATTATGCCAAGCCTATTATATGCCAGAACAAAGATGTATTGTAAACAAAGAAAAAGATATCTTGTTTTACATCACTGAAGAGTCGATAAATTCCATGCTGCAAATAAATCATGACCCCAATTCTGCTTCCCTATCAATAGAAGATTTAACCCAACTATATCTTGACTTGGATTTCAATACTAGATTCAAAATATACCAGACTTTTTGTCCAAATCAAGTTGATATTCCTAAGTTAAATCCTCCTTTCGACACCGTTGATTTCCCAGATGAAACTAGACAGATTGTCTCAATGCTCTCCTTCATACTAGGATACCACAGTGATGAATTCACTGATGTGGCTATCCTAGGTTTTCTGACAACTCTAAGCCCTGGTAAATCACCATCCATTCAGTTCAATTTTGCTAAATTTATTGTTGAAAGTATGCATTATCAGTTATCCAAATTACCAGAAGAAGGAGTTTTCAGATACTCCTCTTATCTACTCCACCTCTTCCTATATTATCAAACAGATAAGTTTCCAATTGAATGTAAGAAAGTGGATGCAGAAGGAAAAGTTCTATCAGTAGTATTTTGGTCATCTATTTTAAGGAAATGGAGCAGAAAGTATAGTTTTACAGATTTCAATGACTCATTTATAGCCCCTGCTATGTATCTCTTAGAAAAAGAGGAGATCCCTGGGATCAATGATGAGACAAGAAGAATTTTGTAGTTATCAGAGAGCTACAAAACTTGAGATTGGTATTTCTATAAAAATCATACAGAAATCAGAGTGTATGGCTCATCCCTAGCCCCATATAAGTTACCCAGATTTGTTACTACAAGAATATTTGCTTTAGAATATCTGAGACAACTATTGAATGTAGATGAAATCCACTTCATAGCTTTCAAGAAAAAGACCCAATTTAAGTTGAAAAATCAAATTGGGCCATTCATTGTGAATAACAGAGAAGCTGCCAATGAGATAAATGTCAAACTTAAAGAGTATAAGTTCCCATGTAGTTTTACATGGAAGTATGACCCACGAGGTATTTTGAGTGCAATAAGGGTAAAATGTAAGTTGCTTGTTTACTTGCATGATCCTAAGCCCCATATTGAAAGATATGTAAATAAAATTGAATGGGAGCCAAACACCCTATCTGATGATGATTCACAGGCAGTACAGGTAATACAGGTAGACAGTGGCAAAGGAAAACAGATTGAACAGATAGTACAGGTGGCTTCTACAAGCAAAGATATTTATAATGTACATAAAAGAGACAGAGAAGGAGATAGTTTCATAGTTGAGACTATTGAGGACATAAAATTCAGAACTCCTTATAGTAAAAGAAGCAAGTCAACAGAAGAAGAAAAGGATAAGGCTGTAAATATTGATATAAATGATGAAGCAAGAAGAATAGTCACTCAAACATTAGAAGAGCTTCAAAATGTAAAAATTGGAACAAAACAAAAAGATATAGTCATGAAGGAAAACCAGGCTACTGTCAATTTGCCTCCTTCTTCTCAGGAAACTGACAATACAGAGTCAGAGATTCAGATCAGATTCAGACAGATTAAAGAGAAGAATGAAGAGCTCAAGAATCAAGCTCATTCTAGATTTCTTAAGGAAAAGCCTGGAAACAAAGACAGGCTTCTTTCAGCATTTGATTACTCATCCAATAAATTGGTAATGTCATTCTTGAAGCCTACAGTGGCTGAGCCAAAATCAGTGGCAGATTATTCCAAAAAAGATCTTGAACTGGATGCAGATGCCATTCATGAATTAGATCAAATTGAATTTCATAGGAGCAATATTGAAATGCTATATTCCAAAATTGTCAGTAAAACTATGAAATCAATTAGGCTTGAGAAAACAGTGCTCAACCTCCAAAATCAAATGAGGTTGGACAAAGCCTCATTGTATGCTAATAATTTAAGAATAAAAGCACTAGAAGATATAGTGATTGAAGCAGGGGGTGACCCAGCCAACATTGAAGGGGAAAAAGTCTTAATTAAATAGAAAAATGAGGATATAGCTGCTCTTAGAAAACAATTGAAGTTGCCTCAGAGTGAAAACTCTCAAGCAAAAGAAATTCTACAGCAAAAAACAGAGAATGATGATTTAAAGCAGCTTGTACATCAAATGACAGATCAGATAAAAACAATGGAAATTCAAATAGAAGCTCTAATGAAAGAGAATGAAGAACTAAGAAAATCACAACCAATGGTCATTCCTACAGTGATCCCCACTGTAAACACTGCTATACCATCTACTTTGGAAGAACACTTGGCACCGAACGGAGTACTGCCAACTGCAGTGCCAATTACTTCTCTAATCTCTGCCTCTTCTTCTTCATCCTCACAGAGGTGCACACCACAAGACCAAGATAAAGAGATTCTTAGTTTGAGAGGCACTATTAAAAATTTATAAAAATCCAAAAAGGATGCCTTGACTACTTCTAGAGGACGTGAGCAAAGGGCTGATTGACTACAAGAACAGGTAAAAATTCTGCAAGCACAAGTAAATCTTACAAATCAAGTGGCCTTTATAAAAAATCATTTATGGACCAAAATTATTGATGGCATTCATTCTCAATGGCCTTCAATTCGGATAATTTATGAACAGAGGGAGTTACTTCAAGTTGCTAGTGCAGAGATTGACAAGACTAGGAGGGAAATTCACAAAAAACCAGCCCAAGAAATCCAACTCATAGCTTTTTTAAACAGTAAAACCAGGGAAGAGTTGGAAGAATTGAAAATTTTTGATAGAACAGAAACCATTCTTCAAATAAAAAAGGTCCTGAACAAAAGAAACATAATGAGTAATCTAGAGGACCGGTGTAAAGACATGAATGTATCCATCTCAAGATTTTTAGCCAAATACAAAACATTGTCAGAAGTAGGTTTGCTTGATATTCATGCATTGAATGACAAGTTAATGCCTCAGAAAGATTATGATCTAAAAATCAGAAATCATGCAAAAGAGCAAGCCAGACAACAACTGCCTCAAGGATCACCAACAGGCAAAATACTTCTTCAGTATTTTGAAAATCTGTTCTTTTTAGATAATGAGATCAGGCATATGTTCACTATCAAGCCTAAATTTTCCAAGTATACAGAGGCAGATGAAAGTTACAAAAAATTGAAAACTATGAAGATCCCCTCTGCAGAAAAGTGGCAAGAATTCATAGATCTGTTGTGAATTTAATGGATAAAAAACATGAAATTCACTTGGAAATTCATTTTTTACTGTTACCTCAAATGGTAAAAATACAGGGTTAAAGTGCACAACAACAATCAGTTCAAATTAGAATAATCAGTTCTATTTTTGCTTGTAAAAAGGTAACAGCTTGCAAACTGTTTTGCAGTTGTCCCTCTTTTTAAGTTTTCTTTCCTATTTTTTATTAAAACATTATCTCAATTGCTGAGATATTTTGTAAACATTCTTTTGTATAAATACTTCACAATTCGAATTATTCAGTGTGAATAAAATTTCTCAAGACAACTATAGTTCGTGCTCTCTACTTGCCATTTTAATGTTTTCTACTTTGTTCGTGCTCTCTACTTGGCCATTGGCCTGTGGGTGATATGGAGTTGTAATCTTGTGCTAAATGTGGTAGTTTTGCAATGTTTCAGCTAATTTATTACCTACAAATTGTGGTCCTCCATCTGTGATTATGTCCCTTGGGAGACCATAGCGCACAAAGATTTGGAAAAGAAACTGTACTACAGAGTCCTCTGTAGCTTTTGAAACTGCCTCTGCTTCGACCCAGTTAGTGACATATTCGGTTGCAACTAGGATGTATGTATTTTGGTTTGAGGGAGGACTAATAGGGCCAACAAAATCAAGTGCCCAACGTTCAAATGGTTCAATCACTAGTTGAGGGTTCAAAGGCATTTCATCAGACTGCCCAGGGCGTCCTGCCCTTTGGCAGCTATCACAGGCCTGCACAAATTTTTTGGCATCCTTAAAGATGGTAGGCCAGTAATAGCCTGTTCGTAAAACCTTATGAGCAGTTCTACGGTTCCCAGTTAGATCCCCTTCTTCAATCTTCTTATCTGTAGCTTAAGGATTCTTAAGTGCCCTTTTGCTCAGATTCCATCCACTCCATCAAATCAAGCCTATACATAGCCTTAGAAGGTCACCTATCTTGCCCTTAGAACATTTGCATCTCTGAGCCTTATTTCTTAGTTCTGCTTGCCTAGAGATTTGACTCCATTGCCCAATATTCTGGTAGATCCTTCTGGTTTACCTTGAAATCTCTTTATTCCCACCAATCTTTTAAAATCAAACCCAAATACACAATCATAGCTAGCGGCTAGCCTAATATCTGTTACTAAAACAAAGCTAAAGCATATGGAGAGATCCCTCTCTAGAGTTCAAGAAGGCTAGATCTTGAATTCCCAAAGCGGTTCTTGGTTACCCCTGGTGTTCTTAACTACAAAAATCCCTATCCCACAACTTGAGAATTACTAGGGTGATAACAGGCCTTGGGGGTATTATGATCCTTGGAGGAAACTCCCACAGCTAGAAGAGTTGACAGAGAAAATTGGATCGAGTACAAAGGTGTGGCAGGTGGGTTTTACCTTGTACCAATTGTTATGGTGCATATATGATGTGTATTACAATTTATCTTATAATTTTGTTGAAGTAGCATACAACAATTTACATAGTGATATGAGAACCACTCTCTAGAGTATACATCGATTTTGTACACATGGCTTTTCAGTTGCTTTTTAAGATATATCATTGGTGATGATCACATGATTATATAATGAATCATTAAGTTGAACTATGAAATTATTCCTCACAACACACACACACATATTGATGAATTAATAATTTTTCTCATATAATTTTTTTAATCTATTTTGAAAAAAAAAAAAATTATATATAATTATTTCTAAGAAGAAAAAGAGAGAATTCCTTACCATATCTTCGTAAAACATATAATAGCAAGAAAATTAATCTATTGAAATTTCATTTCCAAACATATTCATGGAGTAAAATGAAGATTAAAAGGAGATATTCATGGATTTACCTATAACATCACCTCATAATTAAGAATGTAAATGTACAATATTGATGATACTTAGGTTAGGAGAAAATTAATCTATTGAAATTTCATTTCCAAACATATTCATGGAGTAAAATGAGGATTAAAAATAGATATTTATGAATTTACTTATAACATCACCTCATAAAAGTGTAAATGTCCAATATTGATAAAATTTATTTATATATGATAAATAATAAACCTTTATCTCACATGTATCATATAATCTTATAAACAAACAATTGCACCGGGGTGCAATCCTCAAAACTTTTAAACTGTCTAATGTATATGTACCTATTTAAAGTATTCGGGGCCCACATTACAAATGCCCAAAGTGAAATATTTGCGCATATGTTATATATGAGCCAATGGTTTAAATAACTATCGAGCGGTGAAACAAAACTTATAACAAAATATTAATAAGACTATATCATACGTCTGGACTTCAAAAAAAATAAACCCGATTTCAATCACAGATTCGCGTTCCAAACTAGCCTGTTGATGTCACCCTAATTTGTGATGCGAAAACTTCATAGAATACGCCATATAAAAATTCGGGTCTGTTTTTTGGCTTTTCATACGAAGGAAAACTGTGACGCGAAAATCAAATTAATTCCGCCTTATAATGTTTCGGGTCCGAAATTCCACAATGTAGACAGGCCAAAAAATAACGCGATCGAATCGCCTGCTTCCACGTGGATGGATGATTTGGTCTGTGGTCTGTGGGACCACGTTCTTCTGAATTAAAATCTCCCGCGTTTACTATTAAATTGCTCTGTTTCCAAAACAATACAACGCTCTGTTTTTAAGTGTGAAGGGATTGTGATTTCAAAACCAAAATTGACTGTTCATCAGTTTTAGAAAGCGGCGGTTTGACAGAGCCATTCAAACAGATTTAGAAAGAGGCCAGAGGACAGGGTAGTTGAAATTAATATTTCAACATCCCTCATTCACTGAGAATACCCTCCTTGGTGCCTTCTTCGCCGGACTACGATGTGTTCATCAACAGTCGTGAACCCAATGTCCGTTTCTTCACCAGGCATCTTGATCACAACAGTCTTGTTTCCAGAGGATTGCGAGTCTTTCTCGACAGCATAGAATTGCAGGCTGGAAAATCCATACCTTCAAAAATCAAAGACGCAATTAAAGGATCCTCTCTCATTATTACTATTTTCTCTCCAAATTATGCGCAATCGCAAAGGTGCCTCCATTAACTACTCCTTGCGCTGCTCTGTAATCCGACCATTTTTGCAAAGGCATATAACTGTCGTTTATTGCATATAAGTGTCGTTATGCCGACGGAGGCCAAAGCATTGCTATTGTGACGAATCGCTCTAAACGTCGTAATTACGACACTTAGACATTGTGTCGCAAACATAGCGTCGCTATTGCGACGACTACCTCCAAACGTCGCAACTGCGACACTTAGACATTGCGACGTTTGGAAGCATCCGTCGCAATAGCGATGCTTTGGGGTCATAGTGTCACAATTGCGACGTCTTCCTTCAAACGTCGCAAGAGCGTCGCTATTGCGACGGATCGCTCTAAACGTCGTAATTACGACACTTAGACATTGTGTTGCAAACATAGCGTCGCTATTGCGACAACTACCTCCAAACGTCGCAACTGCGACACTTAGACATTGCGACGTTTGGAAGCATCCGTCGCAATAGCGACGCTTTGGGGAATAGTGTCACAATTGCGACGTCTTCCTTCAAATGTCGCAATTGTGACACTTTGTCTAAGTGTCGGTATTGCGACACATTTCTCTAGACGTCGGTATAGAGACGGTTTCAGGCGAGATTGAAAAAATTTGGAGAAATTTCCAACATTTGGTCAAAAGCGTCGGAACCAAGTGTCGGAATTTCCACCAAATGTAGTAGTGTGCAACATCATACAAAGTGTGAGAGAAAATCTTCCCTTGCTCTCCCAAGCGAAGCAACAAAGTATTTTGTTGCCTCCTCATACTTCCATCATACAACTCATGTGATGAAGACACATCAACATCATGCATCAATTCTCTATGTTTCTCATTGATGCAGGTATCCTGCCATATTTTATCCATCCTCCCACTCTTAGGAAGAGTGTTTTCCAAGTGATGGCCAAACTCTTTCAAGAGTAACCAGCGCATCCAAGCCTCCTGCTGCCCAGTATCATAGATCTGTAAGTAGCCTCCTAGTTCCTTGCTCATCAACCACATCCACTCAATCACCTGTGGATGCCTCCTTCTTCTCCTCATCCTGGTACTCCTCCCATGAGGGCTACCATCCTCCCAAATCAAATTCATGTCTTTGCACTTTATGGGATTTTGAAATGTAAGCTTCTCAAGGATCAATGAGATCCTATCAAGAATCAAATAGGTGGTAGGCAAAAACCTCCCATCATGATGTGTATGGCTCAAGGGATGTCCAACACAAGCATGAGAGATGTTATCCATCCTGAGATGTCCTCCATCTTCTATCTTCCCTTGTGAGAAGGGAAAAAAAGCATTGCATTCCATGGTGTGTCGAAGTGCATCTCCAATGATATCTTTCCTTGAGACCTCCCTTTCATCCATAGTCTTCCAAAACCAATGAGGTCTTGGATCTGAAAGTAGAAGTTCCTCTTTGAGCTGAGAAGAGCTCATTAAGAAAGTGTCATCTTGAAGGGAGAAAAGGTTTCTTACTCCAAGATGTCTACCATCAATCTTCAAGGCTTCAAACCCCAACCTCCAATGTGATGTACAATCCAACAATGGCTCATGAGAATGATGGTTTGATTCCTTCTTGAGTGTTTCCATGTTGCGCAGTGCAATGCAACCAAGCTGCTCTATAGTAGCAATGAGATTTGACCCTTGGTCATGCAAAAATAAATCTCCACATTGATCAAAAGAATTTGCTGCAACAATGGAATGTGGAAATCTTTTCATACCTTGATGTGCATTTGGAAATTCTTGTAGGGCTATAACAGTCCCTTCCTCAAAAGTGTTGGTTGCCCCAACTATTGATGCATGTGGCTGCTCCTCCATGAGTGGGACAACGTTATCACAAGCCTCCTCAAGAGGTGATGTGATCTCTTCTTCTTTTGTTCTTTCTCCATCAAAGGTTTGGATCAAACTTTGAGTGAAATCTGCAAAAGTCTTCACCCTTGCATGGCTCAAGTGGCTACACCACCAATCATAGGCTTCACCCTCCAAATGCATCGCTGATATTTCAACAGCTTCTTTACCTGCTACAGGATGTAGTAGGAAAAATTCCTCCAACTTTCTCACCCAAGTTCTTGCATTAGATGACCCATCAAAGGTAGACAACAAAAATCTATTGCCTTTGATTTATTTTCTGCTGCATGGCCTCTTCTCTTCCTTTAGCTGGATGAAATGAGGAAAATATAGAGTCTCCCTGAAGGCTCTAGGTTGAGATCTATACTCAACAAGGTAATAACTGAGAATCTGATGATCCAAATATCTTCCATGCTCAATATCTTCTTCCTGATGAGAATAGGAAGAGCATGGTACTTCCTCTTCTTTTTCTTCAATCTTCTTGACCTACTCAAAGGTGGATGCATTTTCTCTGGATCTGAAAATAGATGATAATAAACTCATCTTTTTCAATTTTCTGACCTTCTTGGGCTTAGACTCACAAGGATCAGTGGATCCCTCATACATGGGAAAAGGTGACCTCCCAGTGGTATGCTGCAACTTTAAACTCTGCGTGCTAGATACCCCATTGTTCCATTCAATTTCATCCTTCCCGAGCTGACAGTAATCTTTGAAAGGCACAGTTGCTCTGAAGTCTTCCCCCATGGACTGCCATTTACGGAAATAGTCTCCAAAGGGTATATGATCATGCTGCCTCCCTTTCTCACTCGGTACTGGAGGTAAGAATGTAGGCATTGTGATCCTAGTTGGCGTACTGAAGGCTGCTGAATTCTGGTCACACTATTGTGATATCTCCATATTTTTCACCTCCACAGGCTAAGCTAGAACTATGCTCTGATACCACTGTAATATCCCAAAATGGATTTCTCAGCAAATCATGCCTGAAAAACGAATTATTAAGAAATGTGTGCTTCAAATATCATAATTTTTTTTTAAAAAACACTCATAAACCCACTCCAAATAATGCAGCAAACTTTACTCAGCTTTTATGGGCAAAAAGGTGGAAAAAATTGAGGATTTTGGCCCTAAAATGAGTGTATAAGAAAATATGCGTAAAATGGAGGGTCAAGGTTATGGAATATGTTAGATTAGGTCAAGAGGGATATTCATGTAGAATTTCAGAAAAAATAAGGTGTTTTACTAAGTTAAACAGTTCCTCCTTCCCAACTAGTCAAGAAAAACCCTGATTTCCCATGACTTTGAATATGCAGAAATTTACTGAAGCAAGGGAAGCGTATTTTATGAAGGTATAAGATGTAAAAAATTATGAAAAAATAGAGAATGAGTTTAGGAACAACGCAAAGGCATTAAGAAAGGTTAAACAACAGTTTTACATAGAAAATTCCTCAAGATTGAGGTGCTGCAAGACAAGAGAATGACCCAGAAACCCTTCAGTATTTTCTCCAAGAGGCTGAAGCTTATTTTTATTATGTTACAGATATTCAACTGATAAATACATGAAATTAGAAATCTATAATGAAACAAAATGCCCAAAGGGCTCTCCATTACATTCCCCTTGGGGATTTCAACAATACATGAAAATGCCGGAGTAGCTGGGCAGCTACGACAAATTTGGAACTAGAAATATGCAGATAAGGCTGAATAAGATGAAAATATATGAATTAAACCTCCTCCGGTGGATCTCCAAAGTGGAAGGCTGATCCTTACACTTGAGATTCCACCCTCCAATCAATCTGCAAAACCCCGCAGCAAATGCACTATGAAAATAACGCAGCTATTGGATAAAAATTCGCAGTAGGGGAAAGAATAAGTGTTGGCCTTATTCCAAGATCTACAAATAAGCTCTCAAGCTTCCAAAATGATCCTCCAAAGCCAAGAAAGACTCCCCCTCTGAAAAACAAGCAATGGAAGTGGTGTTGTGGAGTCTCCACGACAACACCTTACAACACAGTATTATGCTGTTGTAGCAATAACACTACCTTGGAGGATGATGCTTTGGTATCGAGCCAAAATAATGATGGGACAACCTCACCCGAGCAAGCACTCGAAGTCCCCCGGGGCTGAGGATGAGATCTCCGAACGGAGACACTCGGTGAACTAAAAAATGTTGCAGACTAGTTAAACAACTAGCGTGCTCAAGAAGTCGAAATGAAAAACTCAATATTATAAACATATGCATGCATGGCAATAGCTTTCCTCCCCTCCATTTATATAGAAATTGGAGACTCCTCATGGGCCCTTCCTCTAGAAGCTTCCCTTCCTCTAGAATCTTCCCTCCTATGTAGTGCTTTCCAACTCATACCCTGCGCTGGTTGACTTGGTCAAACCTCTTTGCAAATATCTCCTTTCACACATGAGGGTTTGAAATCTGGTTCCATGGCTGATCCCTTTTCATACTAGAGGGATTTTATTTATGTTTTTATTCTCTTTGGGCCTCCTTACCCAATTATTCATCTTCTAAATAAGTTTAGACAAAATTTAATGTTCCAATTTATTGAAGAAAAATTTGGAACATTACATTGTGTTTGGTTGATGGTTTGTACACCAAGATGTAAGATTACATGGTGATGTTCACATGATGTGATATTTGTTGCTTTGAAGGAGAAAAATGATACATCATCAAGTTATGTTTCTTGCATGATGTGTTTTTCATATTGATGGTTGTGTTTGTGACAAGATGTCACAGGATTTTGGGAAGGTCCACTCTTGAGCGAGAGGCTCATGATTATCCTTCCTTCTCAAATCATAGCATGAGAAACATGTCAATACTGGAGGGTGATGGAAAGAGGGACAAGATGCCAAAAAATGTTTGCAGCCATTATAGACCATTTGATGCGTTGACGCCAAGAAGCGAAAGAGGTGGTGAATGCATTCTTCCAGATGTGGAATTTGGAACCGTGGAGGTAAAGGAATCGTCATTTATTTTCTTGTGATTACTGATGTTGGAACTCATTGTTGTAGTTCACTCATACGTGCTTACCTTGGAAAAGTGGTTTCCAAGGAGAAGCTTGCATCAAATCCATGTTTCTACAAAGGAGTAACATGATTCTCAGTGGGAAGTCCATCAGTCATTTTTCCAAGCACCGAGGGATTGCTTTGGTATGGTAAAGTGTTTTATCATTCAACAAGCAGCCAACAAGTGTTGGATTGGGTCAGCAGCAAAAGAAGGACATTGGTTGAAGCACCAAGCCATTTGCAAGGCAAGGCATGTCAGTGAACCCAAGTGGTTTTCATGGAGATTTTTCCAAGTAGAATCAGGTTGATAGAACTTGGGAAAGGGAGGAGTATTCAACTCTCTTAAGATAACCAAATTTTGTGGGTCCAAAAGCCTGTTAGTGAGAAGCAGTGATCAGAATCTAGATTAGGGGAAATTTTTTTCCAAAAATTCAAAGTGCTCAGAATCGCAACAAACCAAAATGACTGGATCGGGCCCATTTCCAGGAATCCGACGCACTTCATTTCACTCAAAACTGAGTTCGTATGAGGAAGTTAGAGCCCACTTCTTGTAGTGTCAAACAGGCGAATTTTTAAAAAAATTGTCAAACAGGGTCAAAGGCCAAAAATTTGGGTTTTCCTCCATTTTTACCCAATGACACTGTGACAAGTGTCACTGCAGGATTTGTTGGAAGAGTTTGGAAGGTGAATTTTTTTTTATGTGTCTCCTAAGGTCGAATTTGAATTTTTTTTTATGGTTGGAATAATCCAACCAAAGGTGGACACGTGGTGTAGCTAGGGGACACCACGTGCCCCCTCTGGTGGACTAAGGTCAAGGCTGAATTTCATATGGTGGTTGAAATCCAAAGTTTGGGAGCATTTTATATGGTCAAAGTTCAAATTTTTAATATATCAAATTTGGATATATTGTGTATGGTCTGAATTATCAAACACACCAAAGGTCGGGTTATAGTCCAAATTCAAATGTTATAATATGCCAAAGGTTTAAACCTTATTATAATTTTGTGGTGTAATAATTATTTACCAATGGAAGGGTGGAGTTCGGGTCTCGAACACATGACCTCCCCCAAGTGAGCACATCGCATTACCACCACACCACGACAATAGGTCTTAACAGTGTTTATCGCAGAGATGTATTTATGTTCATATGTATTTATTAGCGGGGGAATGGAGGGGGCCAACCCCGCAGGCCAACCCCCTTCCCATGTGACCTTTCCAAAATAACCAAAGGTGAAGCGTGATATTAAGCGCAAAGATTAATGTTAAGTGCGGTGGGTTAATTAACCCTTAAATGGTATTTAACCATTGTAATCAAATGTTTAAATGCACATTTTGTTAAAGTTTTTTTTAGTGATAATACCCATTTAAACTCTAGTTCAATTTAATTAAACTCGAATTTAGTTTGGCAGAGGTTTGGCGGGTTCCACCAATTTTGGCTCCACTACCAGTTTTAGCAGCCTTAACTAGAGATGTTCCAATTTTAGTGGAGATTCTTAGGGAAAATTTGAAGGAAGCATAAATTTTTCATATTTTAACCAATTTTGGCTCAAGAAGAGTGATTCCTAGATTATTTTGATGCTTTGAGCATGATGGAACAAATTGCAGAGGTGTCGGAGCACTTCTGAAAGTGCCTTTTCCACTTTTAAGATTAAAGAAGCTTAGGGCCACAAGGAGAGGAGGCCATGCCTAGATCAGCTGAAGACCATTTTCAGAGATTGAAGAGTCCATTTTGAGGTTTTTTGGTCTTATGAATCCATTGGAGCAAATTGAAAACCGATTGGAGCATTGTAGGTGCATGTAATCAGACAATTGACCATTAATTCCAAGAGGGCCTAGCCAGTTGAAGCAGGTCCGTGGTGATGTAGCCCAGGAGGGGTGAATTATGTTATCAAATATTGTGTAATGTGTATGTTGGGTGTTATTTCTATGCATTTTATTTACTGTACCCTAGTTTTGAAAATCTAATTAACTCATAAATTTCTCATCAAAGACACTTAAAACTTGACACATAAATCCCTTCACAATTGGCTAACTTGAGACGATCCTAAACACACTATTTTTATACTGATGAGGGAGATAGAACAACAAAAATAGTTTTCCCATATTCATATCATGGGTTTATTAATCAATTAACTGAATGATAATTGAGTTATACTAAAGTGCCACTACATAATTGACCTTCCACTAGTTCCTCTAATAGTTAGAATTGGTTTAACTGAAAACAAATTTAAATAATTGATCTTGATTGCTACAAATTAGCAATCACACATGCTCAAATAAACTCTAACTCCTCTAACTCGAATTTATTGAGCTAACTGAGTGAAAAGAGCCATGTCACACAAGTTAACTACATCCAAGTTGCTTGTTGATGTGGGAATTCAAAGTTTCTCAATTTGACCTAGGAAAAGTTAAATTGAGACTTTCTCGCCGCATTTTTCAAAATAAACAATGTGGATTCTCGATTGGAAAAGGTGGAGTCCTTTATGAATATTGATTCTGGTTCAAGAGACCTCACTTATCCCCCTTCCCATAATGGGAACACTCCAAGTCTCTCTCCTTCTGACAAATGAAGGTTTCCTTGTTTTTGTCAGCATATTTTCGAGATCTGTTTTTTGGTGGATGCAGCTATTATCGTGGATGTGTGGATGTGTTTGGTTAACAACTGTTTTGGCCTTGATTACTGACTTTTCTTTGTGTAGGGTGTTGTTTTTAAAATTTTTTGATGTTGGTCACTCTATTGGCAGTATTTTTGGGCTCTTTTGATGGACCTATATCATGCCATGGTCTATGCTTTTAGGCTAGAGGTCCTAATGCATTGCTCACTGCTATGGTTTTTAATTTCAAATTTAATTTTGTTGCTCTTGATTAGTTTTGAAGTGTCATATGTATGGGCATGTCAGTTAGTTTGGTTTTGGTTTTAGTTCATGACACTACTCTCCTTTTCTACTCAATGTTGGGCATCAAACTTGAAACTGGGTTTCTTAGTATGGTTTTGACCTTTTTCTGGTATCTGTGGTGGATATACTCTCTGTTCTATATACTGTTTTGGTAATAGAATATATTGTACTTGTTAAAAAAAAAATATGTTGCATATGTTTATTTAAAAATAGCCATCACATGCCTCCCCACCTTAATGTGTTAAAGAATGATTATCTCATATTTAATTTAAACGCATCAAAATTATTAAAATCCAGGTCAATGAACAATGTGGACCATGCCAAAATCCACTTTTGAGCTTGAATTTACATTCAAGTTAAGATTTGCCACATAGTACTGCATATTTTTTGGATTATAATAATAAAGCATTGACCAATATCCAAATTACCTTCATCCTTAATGTTTTTCTACAACTATTAATGTTGAATATCTTCTTGCAAGTCACTCAAAAAAGTTACCATACACAATGACCATAGCCAAATAGACTACTCCTTAAAAGAAGTTACCATACACATTGACCATAGCCAAATAAATTGCTCCTTAAATAAAATCATATTAGAATTCACAAAGACCAAAATGTGGCATTCCTTAAAGGTGGTCCTCAATTTGTGTTCCCACTAAGACCTTTCTTGCTTTTATTTTTATTTTTAAATGTTGCGGAACAGTATAAATTAGAGGAAATCATTTACAAGAATTTAGGATTCTAGAAAATAAGTTTTGTGGAACATGTTATTGAATATCATATTTAATTAATTCAGTTATCAATGATAATATGGATTTGATTAAAGTGAGCTTCTTTGTAAACCGGATCAAAATAAATAAGACTGTTCTTAAAAATAATTTAATCGAAACTCAAAAAAAATGGTTAATCAATTAAAAAAAATTCTATATATGAAAGGAAATATAGAATATCAAATCATAGTGGTAAATTCACTTAAAACTTAAAATTACATGATACTCTATAATCTCGATGGCAATAAAGGTTGGGTGATATTCAATTTTTATAGAAATGGAAAACAAAAACAAGTGAAAAATGTGACGAAGACATATTCTTTCATAAGTACCCAAGGTGCATCTTGCTATGTAATCTCCATCTCACTTTTTTGTGTATTTCACTTTGTATTCGTATACTAATGCTTTGAATTTATATGTTCTTGTTGTCACGAGTTCAAAAGAGGCAATGCGATGATTCATATTTGTATTAGCTTGACAATGATTACGAGTTTTCAACAATATTAGACTACTACAACCATGAATCGTCAAGGTTGGTAGTGTTGAATCTAATATTGTTTGAATCATTTTTCTACCTTTATGTTTGATAGGATAAGAATGTAAAACTATGGGATAAGATTTATTAGATAAACATGCTCCCCTATAGTTAATATATTAATGTTTCAAAAGTGGTGGCAAAGTCAATTCAAATTAAAAGTTAGATGATTTTCTTGGAAGTTTTAATTTTGTCATTTAAACATCAAAATATCATTATATTAACATTGTTTTTTTTAATCTTTGCTTATGTGGTATAGAGCATACAGTGATAGGGTGTTTTGTTAAGGCACTCTATAATGTGAAGGCCTTTGGTTCAAAAATTCGTGAGAAAAAATAAAATCATGCTAAGGGTTGGTGTGGCCTAGGTCGGGTGTAATCCTCGAGTGATTTTGATGGATTAGATGCCCTTGGGTCGTGGTTACTCAGACCATAGGTTGGGTGTGTTAGTCACCTTAGGACTCACATAGTCTAGCGAATAAAAAGTACGGTTGTTTTTTGATCCCAAATGTAGAATTTTTAAACAGATAAATATCCATATATTCCATATGAAGAACATACATATTTTTTCCATTACAACAAAGTTCAACATGTCAGTTGCGGGAATCGGACCTAGGTGGGGAGGATCACAATCATTCCTCCCAACCACCTAGTACAAACCCAGTTGACATCCCAAATGTAGAATTGTTTATTGTGTGTTGTAAATTTATCTTTTTTCACATAAAGATGTTTTCTATAGATTTCAAACCTAGCTAAACATTCTCACAAGGGGAAGGGACAAACCCTATGATTCTTCAAGCTTAACTTTCTTGATATAAATTATATTTATTTAGGTTAAATAGTGTCAAATTTAACTAAGAATTCTCAGTAAGGGGGGAAATTTTAAGTTTCTCCAAGTTCAATTTTCTTTCTATATAATACATTAGTTTAGGTTAAATAGTTTCAAACCTAGATAATGATTCTCACTAAGGGTTCAAAAATTGCATGTAGGAAAAAGAAATTGTGTTAATTAACTTGATGCTTATCAGTTGTAATGTTTAGATAGGGTTGAAGTGTTAGTTCATTTAAAATTGTAATGTTTTCCATTGTTTTGACTCATGCCTAGAAGTTAATTAAATCACATAAAATAGAAAGAACTATTTCCTCTAATTTCTTTTTTACAATTTTCCTTTTAAAATTAATTGATTTTTTTAATTAATATAATTAGATTCACCATTTAAACCTAACTATGCATTATGAATAAATATTTTCTTAAATTTTCACCTTTTTCTCTTCTCATTTTTTTCTAATTTTCTCTTAAAATTATGTGGCAACTCTAATTGCTTATAAGTATCCTAGACAATTTTCTCCTAAAATTAAATGGCAACTGCAAACACTTCCAAACATCCCTATTTTAGGTAGTTCATTCTTAAATAATATGATATATCACTATAACTATTACATTATAAAGTTTGTATAACAAGACATCAAAATTGATTAAAAATATTAGTGTTAAACTTAAAGAATATACTTTCATATAGATTTGAAAACTCATGAGAAACACTTTTATTTCCAATAATATTTTATAAATTTAAAAATTCATTGAAGATTGTCACCAAAAGACTATAAAATTTCTACCCTAGCCTTCATGGGATTTTATATAGTTACACTCAATTCATTATTGAGGTTGGGTGATTAATTACATAAGCCTTAGTGGTTTGTAGTTGATTGGTGCAACATTCTTTATGCCTTTGATATATCCTTTACATCTTAATACTCCAAAAATTGAAGTTGCCCACCATCAATATGAATTATTGAATTTTTTTGTAACAAGAGGTTTTTTATTAGACATTGTTTAATTTTTCCTATAAAATGTTAGTAGTTGTTTCATAAATAGTTGGTGATTAGCTAATAAAATAATTGTTAAGATGTCCATTTTCCTCTAGTAAAAAAATTGGGGAACTTTCCTACCCTTGCACGGGATGCATCTCAACTGCTAAACAAATCTTTTAGAGTAAACAATAAGGAAAATAGCCTTATAAGTAGACAACCTTCAACCACAAAGATTTAATTGTGAAATATCTTCTTTCAAAAACATCCAAGACTTGGACTTCATTTCATTTGCAAATACAACAACCAAATTAACTTAAAACATAATTACTAGAGAAAAAAACACTAAGTTTTAATCCCCTCGGTCAAACCATATTACGCCAAAATTTATTAAGATATTTTTTGGTAGGATCGTTTTCACATTTTATTCTTGGATCTTTTGATATTAATTAACAAGACCCTCTTTCATCTTATTAATTATGAGACTAACCTATCAGATAAACTTACCTTACATAAGATTTCAAGTCTCCCTCATCATGCTTCTTAAGAGACTTTCTTCAATGATTTCGAATTTTATTACTTATGATGGTTGAAGATTACCAAAATCTAGTTTGTTGGATATATTATTTAACTTAGTATTTCAAGGTTGGAAAAATTGGAGGATTTGGCATGTAAGGTTCATTTTAAGGGTAGGTTATAATTTGAAAATTTGGGGTTCAAAACTTTTTTAAGCTTTTTCAAGACACTAAACGTCACTTTTTGGGATTGACTTTGTCAGCATAGCTCTTATCCTCTCAATGTTATTTTACACACTCAAACATTTTACAATTGTGTGAAAATCATTTTAATCAAAGATTGTATATGGAATTTATGCCTCTTGCAAGTTGACCTATCATTAATATGGTACAAATGGATGACATGTTAACCCTATTTCTCACACATGTGGGGATAGCGATATATGAATTTTCAACAAAATTTTAGGAAGTCCTAGCAATATAACTATTACATTATAAAATTCATATAACATAACCTCAAATTCTTAAGAGACTTTCTTCATTTGTCTTGATATTTTATTACTTATGATGGTTGGACATTACCAAAATATAGTTTGTTTGATATTTTATTTATCTTAGTATTTCAAGGTTGGAAAAATGGGAGGATTTGACATGTAAGGTTCATTATAATGGTATGTTCTAATTTGAAATTTTTGGGTTCAAAACATTTTTAAGCCTTTTCAAGACATTAAATGCCACTTTTTGGGATCGACATTGTGAACATACCTCTTATCCTCTCAATGTTATTTTACACACTCAAACATTTTCAAACAATGTGAAAATCATTTTAATCAAAGATTGTATATAGAAGTTATGTCTCTTGCAAGTTGACCTACGTCCAATTGCATATTAGCCCTACTACAAGGTACAAATGGATGGCATATTAGCCCTACTACTCACACATGTGGAGATAACCATAAATAATTTTTCAACAAAATTCTAAAAAATCATAACAATATAACTATTACATTATAAAATCCATATAACATAACATTCAAAATTATTAACAATCTTAATACTAAAATAAAAAAAATCTTTATACTAAAATAAAAAAAATCTTTATACTAAAATAAAAAAATATACCACATTGATTTGCATACTTACACCATAAAACTACATTTTTATTATATTTTAAATTATTAACAAACTTAATACTAAAATAAAAAATATACCACATTGATTTGCAAACATACACCATAAAACTACATTTTTATTATATTTTAGAACTTTTATAGAATATAATATTTTTAAAACTACTACTTTTGCACCCTAATTATTATCTATATAAAAATATTTAAAACACAAACATTGAAAGTAAATACCATTAACATAAACTACCATAAAAATGTATCATTATTGGTGAAATCTCGAAGGCAAACTTGAAAGAAAGAAAATTGGTGTGATAAAGGTAAAGCGTGACCACTTCACAAGTAAAGCATGGCCCCTCCCCCATAGATATATTAAGTAAACATCGAGTTCTCAGTATTTAAAAGCAACCCATTAAAGTTGATTGGGTGTAAGCAGTGATATTTAAAACAACAACCCATTAAAATTGACTTTATTGAAACCAGCAAGGTGACAGGGTAAACCAATTGAAGTTGACCCACTGAACCAATTGAAGTTGACTTACCAAAAGAACAACAAAGTGATGTTGGCCTAGTGAAACCTCTATCAACTTCTTTCATCAAACATGACCATGCTTTAACTTTTAGATATACCTTGTCCCAGGGACCAGCTCAATTTGCTTCACTTGTTTTTTATATATTTTGTGTGAGGGGCCATTTCAATTTCCTTGTCTCCGAGGGCATACCAAAGCTTCATAAGCCAGTCATGACTTCAATGATTTACAAGTTAGTTACTGGGAGTCTTTTGAACATAGGCCTCACTCCAAGCTAAGGTCCTTTTCATTAGGTTGTATAGATGCTCCATTAAACCCACAAATATTATCCACCACCTCATCTTTCTCGAAAAACAAGTAATGATTTTCTTAATCCACCACCTAATACTTTCTCAAATTACGGTTTCTTGTGTGGCTTCGACCGTTACTGTTTTTACGTCCAATTGCCGCGAAATTCAACTAGCCGTTGAGGACCCTGAGCGCCAACGAGCTAATTCACTACTCTCGAATCCCAGATGCCTGGATCCAATTCTAGCTCAAAGGTGATCAGACCTAGTGCTCATCTGGGCCTTTCAACCTGGTGTCAGCCCTCTCCACTACGAGAACCCCAGATCACTGGATGCAATGACAATTAAACTGGGGACATCTTTCCCAGACGTAATCTGATCTCCACAAGAAAGAATTAGCCCTTGCCACCACTGGATCCCCGAATCGAGGATGCAAAGGACATTTGAAATAGAGGGATCCAGCCTAGATGTGAAAGGCATTTGCACAAAGGAATTTGTCCTAGATTCGAAAGGCATTTGAAAGAACAATTAGGCCCCAATGAAAATATGAACCACGTACAAGGGAACTACGCCTTTCCAGCGTTGGACCCCAAATAATCGGATTTTTTTAGAGTGCTAAGGAAAAGGGAAATAACATAGATTTCTTAAGACAAGGGGCATCTTCCAAAGCGAAAAAATTCTCGAAGATGAGGGCAAGGCGTCAACAAAAGCCCTAATAGGTGAAGCAAGTCTACAACCCACTCGCACAAGTTTCCAAATCACTCTTAAGATTTTTATTATATATTTCTTAAAATTGTGAATTTCTAGGTAATTAATTAGAGATACAATCTAAGCAACAACAACAAAGAAACTTGTAAAGATTCGGTTGCAACAACTTTCATAAAATGAAAACCTTCCAACATTGTTATGTAGACACTCAACTCCAAGCATACACTTAGTTTATAAATCATGAATATAGTAGCAGGTTCATGGTGCTATGAGTCATTGGAAATCACAATGTCTAAGATAGCTAACAGTGAGTGTATTAACAAACTTTACACATTCACAAAGGAATATGCAAGATTGTTTTAACAATCATTAACATAACAAGGCTATCACAACCTGGGATCAAAATATGCATAACTTTAATACTTATATGAATAAATTGAAATGGTTAGCAACTGAAGGAGATATGTCCAATCTCCACCCAACCATAGGCTAGCTACATTTAAATCTCTCTTGTAGTTGACCACCCCAGAGCCGGATCGAGAGTATGATGGAATGTTTGTTTAAGGGAAATTCATATCAAATCTTGATCAAATACCTAGGAGATGGAGTCCACGTCCAAGTAGTTTATCAACTGCTCCCTAGAAGTAAGCACCACAATAACTCACTTACTCTCTTCTAAGATCAATCACAGGGATTCACCCCGAAGGTCCAGCGGGGTATTGCACAGTTCCAAGAGTTTGAATCCACTATGCAAGTGTTTTATCAGTTGTGTTTTCAAGTAAAGAACTACATGAGTCTATATCCCACTATCAAGGTGGTTTATCAACCTTCTTGGAAAGCATTATTGTGGTTCAACTTACACTACCTAGTGGTTTATCATCCTTACAACAAGAACCCAAGTGATTTCGTCATCCACTAAGCCTCTTAATAACTTTCCATCCTGGACACACATAGTTTAGCGGACTCAACACATCAATACAGGGCGGGAAAAACCCGATTTCAGAGCACAAGACTCAGTTGTAACTCTAACATTAATCCCATGCTTCATGTCCAATGTCTCCATAATTATTTCTCTACCATCACCTCTTGCCTTTCACTAGTTTTTTCTTCTCCCTTCATATTTTTCCTTGAGTCCCTTTGTATCTTGTGAGACTACCCCTACTTCCCTTCCTTCACGTCGCAGAAAAAAAACATGGGAATCTTCCTTAATCCAATCACATATTTTCCATCTGTTAGGTGGTGGTTTGATCTATTATTCCACTAGATACCACTCTCCCACTTCTTTGCTCTCCCTAAGACTTGGATCTAGGTGTCCCTCCCTTCAAGCCAACATTTCATATTTTCATTATTTTCAAGAAGACGATTTACTATTTAAATTGTTTATAGTATTTTCCCCATCCAGTCGTGGCTCCCACATTGGAATTTATGGTTATGATCACATATACAAAAGTGGGGGTAGAAAGGTGGGACTATTACAAATCCCACCCCTTTAAAGGAACATTTTCCTCGGTGTTTCTGTAACTAGAAAGCAAAAGAATAAATCTGACCTTTATAATCATAACTCTTACATTTTCTTAATCATTAAACAAAAATGGGTATAGTACCCTTATTTGTTCTTCTATCTCTCAGGTTGCTTCATTGGGTCCAAAGTGCTTCCATTGCATCTTGACCTGCTCTATTACTTGATTTTGGAGCATGGTCTATCTATTGCCTAGGACGCGCAATGGTTATAATTGAAATTCTCCCTCGGATTCCATGTGTATCAAAATCAAATCAATTACATCATTAGTGTAATGTACATAATTTTTAAGCAAAGAAATGTGAAATATGTCATGTTATTTCATTGTGGGTGGTAAGGTTAATCTATAAGCCTTTGGGACCACTATTTCCAAAATCTAAAATGGTCCAAAAAATTTGGGTTCCAACTTAGCACAAGACCCCACTTTTAGTGAGCTCTTCCTTGTTTTGATGCGGAGGTATACATGCCATCTTACTTGGAGTTTTTAATGCATTCTGTGTTGAACTGCATAAATATATTTCGTATCCTAGGATGCCTTTAATTTCTAACTGATATTGAGCACTTATTAGTCCATTTTCTTAAACATGTCCGACTGAAGAACCAATTTATTCACCAAGTCATCCTAGATAATAGAAGTGTTATATTTTCAGCCATATGATGCCTCAAAAGGGCTCATCTTTAGTGAATCTTTATACCAAATTTTTTCTGCAAAATCCACTGATGGTAGGAATTCTTCCCACTTCTTTCGCTGATGCATGGCATACATTCCCAACATGTCCTCTAAAATTCCATTCACTCTTTTCATTTGGTCATCCAGATAAGAATTTTATTTACTAAAATCTAATTAGGTTCCAAAGTAAGCAAACAATGCCTTCCAAAATTTGAAAGTGAATTTGGCATCCCCGTCTGAGATGATTTTCTTAGGTATGCCACGTCATCTAATATTTACTTCATTAATGTCTAAGCTATGTCAATGGTTTTGTGGGTGGGATTGATAGCTATGAAGTGAGATACTTTACTTAAAATTTTCACTACCGCCATAAAGGAATCATGGTGTTTGGTTGTTTTCAGTAATATCATAACGAAGTCCATACATATGACTTCCCACTTCCAGCGAGGATTTCGGATTGGTTGTAGCAATCCTATTGGGCTCTTGCATTATAATTTTACTTGTTGGAATTCCAGACACCTTGCAATGTATTCACAACTTCGTTCTTCAATCTTGGCTAATAATACCTTTTATTTATGGATTTTATCATAATGAACTAAGGTCTCTTATGAAACTCATCCATGGTGAGCTTCCTTAAGTCAGCTACACAAGGCACATACTATTTGTCTTTGATAATATAATACCATCATCAGTGAGCTTGTAGCTATTAATCATTGATCCCTTTGGCTTCCGCTCCAAACATTCCTTCACATGTCGGTGATGCTCATCATGTAGAATGCATCTTTGATCCTTTATTTGACATCAATTTCTCAAGTTCTCGCTGTCACCAAGTGGGCCACTCACAAACTTATACTAAGTGCATTTGCTACCTTTTTTTCCTTCCCTTTAATGTTCTTTATCTCGAAGTCAAATTCACTAAACAAAGTTAATCATCTCGTTTGTATAGCATTTAAATGGGATGGCCAAACAAGTACCTCAACCCTCCATGATCTTGTTGTGAGGTCTACAACAACCCCTCACATTTATTGAAAATAAAATAGGCACCCTTTTAAATGTTTCAGTTTTGATTAAACTTGATATTTTTTCATTATAAATGACCATATTTGATTTATTTACATTATTTGAAAATTCAAAAAAAATTAGACAAATTCTCAAAAACTTGAGATTCCTGAAAAAATTTGGATATCGAGACAATTTAACATTTTTAGCAGAAACCGAGATAACTCTACATCTAGATATCTGGGTAGCTGGGAGGTTTTTCACGTTGGATATTTTAGGTGCCCCTCGATAACCCAGATACTTGGATAAACCTTTTTAATTGAAGTTTATTTGCTTATTTAATTGAATTTTTGTCAATTTTTTTAATATTCCCCCGCTTGTATCTGGTATTCAGGTTATAATTCACTTTTCCAAAAGAAAATAGCCCCAGATAAACAGATCAACCAAACGTATTAAAACCATTTTTTCAAAATTATCGTTTTTTTTTTGCTTATCTGATTTTTTATTCAAAATTCCTCGGATATCCGACTCAAACAAATTATGCAGCTACAAACCTTGGATTCCTCGGATATCCTAGTCATACAAATAAAGGAAATTTTATTCAAAATTTAATAATTTTCGACTTTGGACTCATATACAGATTCCATAAGTTATTTTAAAATGTATTATTAATTTACTCTTGGATCCCTGAATACATACCTACCATGTATTCAATAAAACTCATTTTCTCTTTTTTTTGAGGTTTTTCCAATTTCACATTTTTTCATAAAATCATTTATTTTTCTTAACATCGACATATCCGTTATTCGATTGAGAATTGTTTATCCAATATTTTTTTAACCATTTTTCGGTATTTATCAACATAAAGGAAATTCTAAGAATCCTTTTTAAATAATTTCATAAGATACATTCAATATCAGATTGTCAACAAATAATCATAGATGGAAAACATTCTAGACTCCTGAATACTTGGATCAATCCAGATTTCAATTTCAAAATGAAATTTAAGTGGATAATTATTTCATGTGTGATGGACATTAATGATTTCCTCATGTGCCAAAATTTTCTTTACTTGGCTAATTTTTGGGATTTTCTGCATGTAATTCAAGAAGCTTTTTGAAACATTTACACTCTGAATGAAATTTGACCTTAAGAAAACTCACTACGCTTCTCGTGTTTTAATAGTTCAATTCTCGTGTTGAATTTTTATTAGCTAAAGGACATTATCTTCCTTGCTAAGTGTCAGTTAGGTTGAAACATTATTTTTCTCTACAAATAATATATTCATTTTCTTAATGAATTCCTCTCTTTATTGTATTTTACACCGGAACAATGGGGTGAAAAGGAGAATCCAAAGATACTAAGCATGCGGTACATAACACCAAAACCAAGCTCAAAGTTATGGAGCCAAAAGACAAACCCCTTGAGGAGAAGCTTAATTCATCATTCTTCTATGATACCACATTCATAACAAATGCAAGAACTATGTCCTGGGAAGAGATGCATGACATTTTTGAAAATGATGGATGGAGAAGAACATAATGAAATAGCTGAGAAGAAGACTCATCTTAATATTCGGATAATTTTGAAGCAAAAAATAATACTAATCTCCACAAAGTTTCCACTTGACCAACAATGTTTCCCTACTATGATTTGGTGAGTTAATTAATATCGCATGCTCATGTTCCTACATATTCAATATTTTTAATCATTCTAATAAGGTCATAGATTTGTGGAAGTTATAGGTCTTACAATCCATGCATAAACTAGTCCTCCTGAAATATATCTCAATAAGGATTATTTGATTGACTTTGAAAAGAGTGTGTTAAAAGGGGAAAAAACAGATTTAGCTAGTTATATAAAAGAATGTGTAGATTCAATAAGGCAATATGATAGCTTGGGAAATATGACAACTTGATCATTCGATAAGTCTCATTACATGAGGATATGGATGCTTGAAGTTATTTGAATTTTCGATGAATTAAGATGCTCAAAATATCTTACAAATATCATGGTTTCATAGTGCTCATCGATACCTTTCCAATGGTATATTCTTCTAAGAAAAAATCCTCCCGCTTGAGAAGTTATGGCGAGCTGAAAGTCATTATTAGTTGGGGAAAATTTTCAAAGGCCAAACCCAAATTATTAAAGGGTTAAATTTTGTGCAAGTTTGCAGTGGATCTACCATTGAGCATAATGAACAACAACCATGATTACATAGAGTTATACACTTGTTAATTCCGTTAAAGGGTGTGTAAGTCTCGAGTCAATCAACAATGTCACCAATAGGTCAGTGGAAAAATCAAAGAGCAAGAAATGATGTTTAAAAAATTCACCAAGTTCAATCAATTGACGACATTTTGAAAGGTTTTATTGGGATATGACGCAAAGTTCACTGATGTCAGCATAGTGACACATGGTGTCACTAGGTGTTTCCATGTGGCAATGAACAATAGCAATTTTGGATTGGAAATTAGGTTGAATTTGGGTGACACATGGAACCCCTCTTAAGCTACCATGTGGATCATTGACATCATGATGATATCATCAACATATCTGTTAGCACTTCAAAATTCCTCCAGGCTAAGGAGAGGAACCCAAAGGATACCACAAACCACTTTAAAAATGGAATATATCCCTTCCAGCTTCAGAGTGGTCTCTCTCTATATGAATCTTAATTCACTTAGATGACTGGTTGTATTAGGTTTTAGGCTAGGTATTAAGATCAGAGGAGAATAGGTTTAATAGTTTGATGGCAGGGAAGAGGGAAAATCCATTGGGCATGAAGTCATATTGAGCTAATGATTTCAGTGAACAAGTGGGAAAATGAAGGATCCTTAGACACGAGAAAGGTAGGAAATATTTATGGTGTTTTTGTCAAAATTTCATTGTAGAGAGGAGAGAAGAGGAGTAGTTTAATTTATAACATCTAAAGCATCTAGCTGAGGATGAATTTTAGATATTATAACAATGGAGGAAAAACACTAAAATGTTCAACTACTTATAACAGAGCACTTAAAAGTGAATTCTAAAATAAAATTTACTTATATAAAAATTGAAGAAATGAAATTTATGCATGGAAATAAAAATATATAAAATAAAATACACAGGAGAAAACATCACCATAAGAAACATCTCTTAGTTTTTGAAAATTCTTCTCCATCTCCTCGGAATCCATGGCCAAGGATCATGACCAAAACAAGAAATGACGAAATATGCAAAATAAGATGTAAATATTCATTCGAAACTTACAATATGTGACACATGTGAATCAAATGAAGGAGGTTTATGTTATTTAGCTCATTCTTGAAAAAAAATCTTTTTGTTTTTCAAAATTCATTTCCATTTGGTCAGAAACAGATTTTGAAGTTAACTACTAAAAAATTAAAAAACATAACAAATCCCCTGTCACCAAAACACAATGAGATTCATTTTCATACTATATAATCAATGCTTGAATGTTGAATCTTCAATATTCTTAAGGAAACTTTTCATGAAAATGAGAATAAATTTCATGATGCTTGTATTTGAATTTCAAGGTTAAACTATTGATTGTGTAGAAGCGCAACACATTCGTTCCACTACTTCTTTCTTCAGAAAAAGTGTAGCAAAAGCGCATAGAATTCATGATTTTCATGCTTCTTATAAACTCTTAGGCTTATGAATGTGTCACACACATGCAATAAAACCTGTAAAGCATGAGATACCTATTGGATAAAAAAATTTCATATTGTAAACTCTCATCCTTGAAAATAATCACCTACAATAGAAGCGCAATGAACTTAATTTGTGTCAATTTCATGAGGTGTTGAAGTCTCAGATAGGGTAAGGTGGTTAATTAATTGTGTTGGCAACCTCTACCTCCTTTCAACCTCCGTGCACCAAAATGAATCCCAAAACTCTGACATTCTATCAAATCTTAATGCGTTTGAAAATAGCGCAACAACTTTGTTGCGTTACTATGTCACTTGCCTTTTTTACAAAACAAATCTAAAAAATGGAGAGGATATGATTAATATAGGATAATGCGCTTCAAACAAAAAATAAAAATTTTTTTTTTTCTTATTTTTCTATCCAAACTTCAAACCTTTGCTACCTTACTCAACAAGTCTAGGTTTCCTCTTTCTTCCTTTTTTTTCCTGCAATGCCCCCTGCAACTATTGTTTTTTAGCCCTCAACTCATTTTTCAAAGTGAGGTTTTTCCTGCAAATATTCTTGAGTTGTCCATGAAGGGGTAGATTTATCCTCAGTGTATACTTGGCCTCAAATAATGTTGTCTCACAAATGTTCAAGTGGTCACGTATCTTCTGTTTGGCCCTTTCATCTTGTTCTCTATGCTTAGTAATTTCATTTTGATATTTCTTCAATTGCTTCCTCATCATATGGAAAGTGTATTGCCATTCATCCACCTCAAATTTATTCTTTTCTTGCATTGAATCTGCTTTCATTACACTTTCTTTCTGTAGCCGCAACTTCCTGACTGAACACCTAGTTACATGAATTCTTGCTAATGATTTCTCTAACTCTTGAATGTTCTTTGTTGCTGCCTTTTATTTACCTTTAGAATCAGTGGTAGATGGAGTCGTCTTCATCAAAATTTCTTCTTCATCAACCTTAGGTGTCTTCTCGAAAACATTCTTCTTCAACTCCCTATTATCATGTTGAAGTTGAGCAATGACTAAATGAGCCTTTTTCAATTGTTCATGCAGTTCTACAATCTCCTTATCATTATCATCCGAATCAAAATTTTATGGTATCGTATCTAGAACTTCAGTTGGTTGTTCAAATGTTTTCTCCATGGTAAATCTATACGCAACAACTCTTTTGAGTGGTTTCTTAGGAACCTCCACCACCTCAGGAGAAAAATGAATTTTTTTACCCTTTTTCTTGTCTGATGGGTCAACTGAAGTTGGTGGCATTTTTACTGAGCTCTCCACTGTTGATTTAACATCCTTTTCCACGGATGAAGGTGTATCATTTTTAATCTAGGGGTTATTTGGAAACTCATCTGTCAACTTGGATGAATCGAAGAATGCCTGTCATGATTGATTTTTCTTTTTCATCTCCTCCACTACTAACAATTTGGTCAAAGAAAAATGAAAGAGACTAGGCTCTACTCGAGTCATTTTACCCTGAACCTTTTATGCCATTTTATTAATGCTCTTGAATAGGTAGAAAGGTAGACTCAAAAATATTTTACCTTTGAAATGCATCAACAACCTGAAATGATACTGATAAACTATCCCATATCTGACTTCACAAGTGAATTATCTCTAGATTACCTTGAGTAGTTTTCTATAGACTTCAAGCAGATATCCCCTATATTAACAAGTTAAAACAAAAGAAACCCAACTCTCAAAACCAAATGTAGAAGTTTTTTGTTTTTATCTACAATAGAATTACCAATAGACAGACGCAGCAAGAAATCAAAACACATTCAATTTTATGAGGGTTGCGAGATTTTCTGAGCGTTATTCTGAATTGTCAAAAATGAAACCAACAAAACACAACATGAATTATGCTAAAAATGAGAAATTGGAACCTGGTGATGGTCGTGGTAGCAAAAAACCCTTTAGCTTGTAGAAGCGCAAAGAGTCCCCTGTAAAAAAAGCACAACAACTTCCTTTGGTTGTTCAGAACATTCGAAGAGTAGGAGAAACTGGTTCGTTGATTTTTTGAGATCCAAATGCATGCATTTTTCACCTTCCATGTGTTCCAGGCCTCCTTTTTTTACAAGGATTGTTTGCAAATTCAAATTTGAGAGCGCAACACAAATTATTAGCGCGACACCAACTTGTAATGATGATGATAAATGACTCGACCTTGAAGCTGACTTGATAAGACACCATTAAGCTATATGTAGTAAATTGTTTTGTGTTCCACGTTAAAATAATTTTTGGGTGTGTGAAACTAACCAATGTGAAACTAGATAAAAGTTTCCTCCTACAAATTTTTGGGTGTGCGAACAAAATGTGGTAGAAGTGTTTTCTTTTGGTCCATACCATCAATTATCAAACAAAAATATTTATTTGGATTATAATAACACTTATTTTTATGATTGTACAACTTTTCCCTTTCACTTGTTTGTTGTTCGCGATGCTCTTGAAGTGCTTTGACAATGGAATCTACGCATAACATAAAATAAACCTATTAATAAATACATTTTCATAGTTGATCACTATACAATTTAAAATAATAATGTTATGAATTCTTACCTCTTTCTGCTCCTTGATATGTATCCCTTTTTTATTTTAGAGAAGCACATGTACTACAAACCCCCAACCTTGCCTTCTTATGAATACGAACATTGTTGAATTTTCTCCTCCATATCTGCACTAAATATTGATATGTAATAAAATGACCATTTCCTTCAACACCTTTTGCATATTCCTTATATAAGTTGTACATTTCTCATCTTGAGAAATTATCTAGAATATGTATTGTATCTCTATTTGGCAGGCACTCTCCATGTTTTGAAAATAACTCTTGCATCCATGATATTGTAGTGTTTGCTAGTGGCCAAAACTCTCATTTATGACGAACTTATGAATAATATGTAGGATCCTTTTCCAAATTATCTTCGATTCTTGATAGACGAAAATTACCAATTGAATGAAACATTTTGAAATCCTTTCTACAAAGCAATAGAAACCTAATATGGTAATCATAACCTCTCACTGTAGATTGCATGCACCCCACTAAATATGAATTCTGTATATTTTTATTCATTGACAAATAGTTATTCCTTTTCTCCAAAGCAAACTTGAAATCCATATGTTTCAAGCAATCCTTTTTACAACAGTCACTTGAAATGAGATCACTGATAATCTTCTTCTCATGAGATATTCTACTCTACCCCTTGTATAACTAGAACATCTTGGATTGATACGAAAAGGTCTACTCCTTCTCCTAGATACAATATTTTTTGGCAACAACTCCATCATTTCATCATTCTCTAAAAAATAATTTCCATCATCATTAGGATACCATTCTTACTATGATAATTTTCAATATAGTTAGGAAACTCACCACCATCATTGTTTGAAAAATATTCACTACCATATTCAGTGGCATGAAAATTTTCAATACCATCATCTGTGGTATTGAAATACTCACTTGTAGGATATTCTTCACCATGTTTATCTTTCCCTTCATCATTTCTGCTCTCATAGTCCATAGGATTAGAACTATGTGGAAATTTTGACTCTCGATTTATTGGAAATTCTTCATCTTGGCCTTCGTCACTGTTACTCTCATAGTCCATATGATTAGGAGTAAGTGGAAATTTAGACTCACGATTTATTGGAAAATATTCATCATGCCCTTCATCACTGTTGCTCACAAATTCCATAGGGTTAGGAATAAGTGGAAAATGTGACTCTTTATTTACTAAAATTTTTTCATCAAAAAAGTCCTACCATTCATCACTATTTCTCTCATAGTCCTGAAGATTAGGACTAAGTGGCAAATGTGACTCTCTATTCACTGAAAATTTTACATCCTTCCATTCATCGCTATTATTCTCATAGTCCTTAGGATTAGGAGTAAGTGGAAAATGTGACTCTCTATCCACTGAAAATTCTACATCCTACCATTCATCACTATTGCTCTCATAGTCCTTAGGATTAGGAGTAAGTGGCAAATGTGACTCTCTATCCACTGAAAATTCTACATATTTCCATTCATCACTATTGTAGTCATAGTCCTTAGGATTAGGACTAAGTGGAAAATGTGATTTTCTATTCATTAAAAATTCTTCATCCTGCCATTCATCACTATTGCTCTCAAAGTCCTTAGGATTAAGACTAACTGGAAATTGTGAGTTTCTTTTTTCTGGAAATTCTTCATCTTGGCCTTCTTCACTGCTGCTCTCATAGTCTGTAGGATTAGGACTAAGTGGAAAATTTGACTCTCTATTTATTTGAAATTATTCATCCTACCCTTTGTCACTATTTCTCTCATTATATTCATCAATATCAATACATTTGTTACGTGATGTAGATGTTGATGCTTCATAAAACGAAACTTCAGTATCAGAGGAATCTATAACACTCAAACAAAATATGTTGAATAATGAAAATGATCTCTCTCCCAATCAAAATATATAGGTGAAATAATGAAATTTTGCCTCCAAAACTTCCCTCCAAAATTTCCCTCTAATTTTTTTCGCTTGAAGTATGTCCCTCGAAATTTTATTTCTACAATTTATTTAAAAATTTTCTACTAAAATATTATCTTGAATATTGAACGTAATTTCGATTTAAATTTCCCATACATTTTTTTAATATTTGTTTCTAAATTAAAATAATCTTAACTAATTGTATAACATATTATAAAATTTATTTTTCAATATTTCACCCCACGGAAAAGAAATTTCGCAATTTCCGCTTTATAATAACTTTCATTGTCACTATTCCTCACATTACATATAGATTTCTAAAGGTTTATTTAAAAAATTGGAACGATTTTATGCAGTAGCAACATTGTCAACGGGAGATTCTCACTTTCAAATGGTTAGTTCCCCTTCTACTTGGACCATTCAATGAAGAATTTGGTAAAAATTATTTCTTAGATGCCAACGAATCAATTTTTTTTTACATCCAAATTACCATAAAAAAACCAATTAAAATAAATATATTATCTAAAATAAAATAAAAAATCCACATAGACATGGTGGGTGGGCCCACATGGGGTCGACACCTGGCCACTATGGGCCAGGTGGGTGCACCCACTGGACCCCTGAGCAAGCAGAGGTCTCAAATCGAGACCCTGCCTACCCAAGGGGCCAATGGTAGCGCCCACCCAGCCCAGGGCGGTCGTGCTGCGGGTGGACACACCCACTGGCGTGTACTCGCCCGAGCATAAGGGAGAATCGACCCCCTTCCAGGTAGGGGGTCGGGGGGGCGATTCTGGGTAGGGGGGTCGAGAACAACGTTGGGCTTGGGAAGCCACCTTCTAGTGGATACATCCGCCCACAACACGACGGCCACTGCCGTCGTGCTGCGAGCGGACGCGCCCATGAGCGGGTGTCTACCCGAACCCAAAGGCCCAAGAGTCAGACCCTTTGCCTAGTAGGGAGCCAATTCTGAGAATCTACCCCCATTCTCATAATTAGGTCAAGGGGGCCGATTCTAAGAATCAACCCCGATTCTCATAATCGACTCCCAATATATTAAAAAAAAAAAATTCTAGGGAGTTGGGGAGATGAGATGTAAAAAAAAAAAAAAATCTGTGTTTCCAGTAAGGTGGAGAAAATGTGAAAAAAAAAAGATTTTTGAAAGGAACTTGTTTTAAATTTAGGGGGGGTGATTCTCAGAATCAGCCCGCAAAATAAAATAAAAAAATAATTTTTTTTCCAAGGAGGTTGGGGAGATGACCTGTAAAAAAAATTAAATTTTGTTTTACAGTTATGGTCGGGGAGAAAATGTAAAAAAAAATAAAAAAAAATTTAAGGAACTGGTCTTAAGTTTTGGTATTTTGGATGAATCTAAATGCACACTAAACTTGTAGGTGTTTTACATGTTTCTGGTGTGTTTTAGTTTTTATTTTTTTTTTGTTTTTTTTTTGTTTACGTAAGATATTCATTTTTTATGATTTACTAATTTATATGTACATATATATGTTTGCAGGTAAATGGCATCAAGAAATGTTTCTATCAATATTTATGGACCAATGTCAACCATTGTATCATCTAAAGCTGCAGGTAGGCCATCAAAAAATATTGTTGAACGAATTCCACCTCAGTTAATTACTGAAATGTAGGAGATGTCGCCACAAAAGAAAATAATTTGTTTTCATACTAAAATAAATTAAAAGAATTGAGTCGTACAAAATATGCATGGTTTCTGAAAGATATGGAAGGCGAAATGCTACAATTATATCTATATGCTAGTAAGAATTTTGATGCTGAAATTTATGAGCTAGTGGGAAAAGTACTAGACCTATATATTTTTCCAAATTCTGAAAATGTTTATATACTTTCAAAACCACCCAAATCACATGATAATCTTAGATATCGTTTTACATTGGCAATGTATAACAAAGGGGAATATTATTCAAGGATATGCAACCAAATCGTACATAATATTGCATAGAATATTGTAAGTATTTTTATTTACACTTATGTGTTTTGCGTTATTCTAACTGTATCATTATCATTTTAATAACTTGGTTATTCTTGACATGTTATATTTTGTTTGACAGGATTTTGCTGAGAGAATTTCAATTATGTTGGGGGGAATTTATTATATAGAGGTAGATATTATGGATTTTGTCTCGATTATCCATGAACATGAAGATTAGAACTGATGTTAGAAAGGAGAAGAGCCATAAAAAAACAAAAACAAAAAGGCTCAAGAATGTCTCCCTTCTAGTTGATGATGATGAGATTGCTTTAGTTGAAGAAAATATCATAACCAATAGGAGGAAGAAACAAAAAATTACTCATTCTAAAAAAATCATGGACAACAGTGAAGGTCTTAGTGAAAACTCAAAGGGAAGCAGGGAAATCATTACACCGGGAGCTGATTTAGAGGATGGCGTTATTAAAAAAAGACAAAATGCCATTCGAAATCATTTGTCGAAGACAAATTTAATTGAGGGTGGTTGGTCATTTCAACTTAATGTCATTCAAGTCTACAATTGAGATGAAGGATAGTTCAAATATCAAATTAGAAAGCCATACCACTTGCATGTTCACAATTTGAAAACATTGATGAGGTACAACCCTTTTGCACATATGGTTGCTTATGTCCTTCTTGTTGATCAAATTTAGGTTCCTAACAAAGAAGCATTTGACAAGTCAAAATGTTTTGAATACAAATATTATGTACTTGGGGGCAACCATTCTATAGAAGCTCAAAGGCAAATGATGGAGGAATATCCCAATAACCCGCATTTTGAAACAATGAAATGTATCATTTAATCTGGTTTAGCATATAAAAAAGCAAAGTTATTGGCATGGGATCATAATTCAGATAATGAGTATAGGATGTCTATGACTTTCATCGAAAGGGTCAGATTTATTATAAAAAAATTATTAATAATTAATAATTGTTATTATAAAGATTGATAATGAATAATTAAAAGCTGATAATTATAAATAATTAATAATTATTATTGATGATCATTAAGAATTTAAGTATTGATCATTATTAAGAGTTTAAACTCTTAATAATTATTATTAAACTCTTAATAATGATCAATAATTAAATTCTTAATGGTCATCAATAATTATTATTAATTATTGATAAGTATTAGCTTTTAATTATTCATTATTAATATTTATAATAACAATTATTAATTATTAATAAAAAAAATTATAGTAATTATTCATTGTTAGTATGAATATTTATTAATTATTAACTATCAATAATATTAAGTTTTTAAATATCATTAAAAATTTTAAATTTTTAATAATTTTTAATAATTATTAGTTTATAATGATTATCCTAAAAATAAACAAACATTAGATGATATTGTTGGCAAAGTTCACCTCCCTTACATATTAGGAACCACCGACAAAATTGCCTATATTTTTAAAAAGAACAATATTAAAACCACTTTTAAACTTATGAACACCATTAGCACATGCCTCCAATCTGTCAAAGATCCCATTGAGCCTAGATGCCACAAAGGAGTCTATTTAATTCCTTGTGCATATGGTAAACCCAAGATCGGGGAAACAGGTTGATCCATCTTGACAAGGATTCAAGAACATGTCGTTGACTTAAGACATAACCGCTCCAAAACCTCAGCTTTGGTCGAGCATTCCATTAAGGCCAAAAGTCATATTTGTATTGAAAACTATTTTGTCGTGGCCAAAATTGATCATTATCACCAGAGGAAATTCAAAGCTATATAAATAGGGAAACACCCTCACAACCTTAATCGTGATGATGGCTGGAAGATAAGTGATAATTGGACTACTACTTTGACCTCTAAATCCACCCACTCCTAACATCTCCCTTCCTCTATATTCATCTCTCTTCGAATTTATTATCTATATTTTTTCACATCTCCCTTTTTTAAAAAAAAAAAAAAAAAAAAAAATAAATTAATTAAAAATTTTAAAATTTTAATTTTAATTTAAAAATCTAAAAATGTAAATTTGATTAATTCAAATAAGCATTAACAGTTATTAATTTTAATTCTAAAAATCTTTAATAATTATTAAAGTTTCTTAATAATTATTATTTTAATTAATAATTAATAACTTTTATTTAAAATCATATATTTTTTATTATTTTTAATAATTATTATTAAAATCGTAATAATGATCAATAATTAAATTCTTAATTATCATCAATAATTATTGTTAATTATTGATAACTATCAGCTTTTAGTTATTCATTATTGATCTTTATAATAACAATTATTAATTATTAATAAAAAAATTATAATAATTACTAATTGTTAATAAGAATATGTATTAAATATTAACTATCAATATTATTAAGTTTTTAATAATTATTAACAATTATTAATTTTTAATAATGGTTAAATATCAATCATTAACAGTTATCTTTATTATTAAAATATTTAATATAATTAAAATATAAATAAAATTAAAATGTAAAAATTAAAATTATAAATGTCATGTCGGCTACCTATCATTTCTCATTCACATATCTTTATTTATACATTATATTGAGATTTGACTAAAGACACATTGATCTATCTTGATGATGAACCACAGAGGTTCGCTCAAAACGTCAATATAAACATTAATAAATGTGATGGATCCGGAAAATAATTTTACACACAACGAATGGATTTTTAAAGGAAGGCATATGTTTAGACCAACAAGTCTAAGTTATATAAAAAAATAATCATGGTTTTTCTTATAATTATACACATGTTCCTTGGATTTAATTACTTCCCATTTTTTATGTGACTACAAAGGACATTCCACAAGGTTGAATGTACCTTGGTTGGATAACATTTACTTTTTTTATTTGATTTTAACATATGTAATGGGGCATAAAAGATTATTATATTTTTATTATAAGGAATTATCCATAGGACAATGTTGGACAAGCTCAAGGAGAAGGAAAGGAATGATTTATAATGTTTTATTATGTAAAAATGTTTTATAAATAGAACTAGAAGACATTTTTGTTAGAAATAAAATAGGAATGTAATTATTTATTTATTTTTCATTGTTAAGTGACGAAATCTCTTGCATACTAGGCTATAAAGCACCTCAATACACTGATAGTTGAGTTTATCTAACATGTATGTTTCCTTAGCACTTGTAATGGACTCCATCATCCCTTTTTTCCATTGTCATCTTTGTCATTGTCACTATTACCTCTCCAGTACTTGCTCCATTATCATTTAAAATCCTCCCACCCATCATCATTCAAAAAATTTCATCTTATGTCTACCCTCTACAATTTCAATGAATGCCCTCGAAACCTAGCTCAAGGCGCCCACTTTGTTCCATCGTCTCTTACTTCCTTCACTTCCCCTTCTTGGCACCTATTCCTCAGCTTGTTAAGTACACACTAAAAGTGGATCCAACTTGTTTAAAATACTCCTACCGACCTCCATTATCCCTAAACCCTCCTTCCCCAACCCCGTGTATCCCCTTTGTATACATCAACCAATACAAAGAGCCATTTATCGACCCACCAAAAATTTAACTATGTATGTTGTAATTATTTCAACAACATATGATTGGTGCACTTTAACTGCATAAATATTTAAAATTGTCAACATCATGTGCACACAATCTATGTGACTACACACATAATCAATAATTTAGTTGAGGACAATTCTCTCTCATATTTGAGTGATGATTGGTACAATTAAAATGCAACATGATTATAAATTTCAAAGATCAATAGAAAACAATGTTGTAAATAAAAGCATCTACCCCCATCATTAAGATGTGGGATCAATAATCATTGTTAACTATAGTGTAAAATGCATCAACATATAAAATCATCAACATCAATAACTAAGAGCACAATCAAATCCATTTAACATCATCATCAAAATCTAGGCTCAAAGAGCAATTTCAAACCTACCAAAATCCACAATAATATTAAAATTATTTTTGTTTGATAATTGTCATTATTATTAATTTTCACTCATTTTCCATAAAATTATAGATATTTGAATAAAAACAATCATTTTTCACCTTTATATATTAATTATTTATATAATAGATAATCAATATTTTTCCCATGGAAAAATCATAATTTTCATTATAGTAAAAGAGAAAATTCCCTGTTGTAGATGCCCGAAGGCATTTCTAAAAGATGCTAACTTTGTAACAACCTTTCAAACATCACAACTTGTATATTAATATCATGTAGGGTTCCAAAAAAAAAATTAAAGGAATCCTTAAGTTTAGAAATCTGCTTATGACTCACAACTTTTATACATAAATATAGAGACTGTGAAAAAAGAAGCATGTATAGAGCATCATGATATGATCATAAAATCTCAAAAATTGTTGTCATCAAACAAAAACCATGAGATAAGTATCATTTTTCCTCTACATCAGCAAAAATAATATCCTCGATGAAGGGTTTGTGATACTATTTGAAGTGTTCATTGTCATTATGTTATATAGTCTTCCATATGCCCTTAATTTTCCTCCGCCTCCTTAGAAAGTGCATTAGCAGTGACATCCATTTCCCTGTACGTGTGACTACGTGATATCGAATCAAAATTTATTTTCAACATAAGAACTTCTTGTAGCATAGAAATGAGTGTGTGCATTTGACATCTTAGGGAAAATCAACTTCCATACTCACTTCCACGACCATTCCAAGGCATAAAGTTCACAATCAAATATGATAAATAGGTATCTGGTCTGTGGGGTGTATTCCCAAAAGGGGGAGAAAACCAATTGAGTTCATCTTCCTTGTCATGAATTCGAACATGTGAATTTGTGAGGGCCCTAATATAATTTTTCTAAGGGATAGAACATTTAATATGGAGATTGAGGTGGTGTGTGTCCAACCATCCCTGGGCCCAAATTGTGATGTTATTGGTTTTTGAAATTTGATTTATAGTTTTGATTACATTATTATTTAAGAGATCCACCGGATATGAGGCAACTGTTTTTGATGACCACATATAATCGAAGTGCCCAAACCGATTTTTACCTAAATACCAGAGCCAATTTTCCATGCGAGGTCAGGTTCAATGACATTAGAATATTTAATAATTTCCTTCCATACTATTGAAGCATTTTTCTCTTCACTTTTTGGGATGCCTTATCAATTCCAACACGGGAGTCGGGTGTATGTACTTTATTTGAACCACTTTAGACCATAAATTTGACGAGTTGATTAGGTGCTAACCAACCTTGGTTGCCAAAGCTTTTGAGATACTCATTAGATTTTTTATTCCTCATCTATCCCATTTCTTTGGGAGTGTGGTTTTATCCCATTTAATCCATGAGAATATATTCCTCTCTTTTAAACCCATCCAAATATATTTGCAAGAGTTATAATCAATATAATTTCAATACATTAAAAATTTAAATTACCAAAATATGCAAAGCTAGTCTACATGACTAAATGTGTGTTGCATATCTAGATGGTAAGAAATATATGTTTTTTCTTAAAAAATAGAAATTATGGTGTATAATTTCACCTACTCATGGAATTTTAATCTAAATCACAAGAAACGATCCTACTATACTTCTTTGCGAAATTAAATTTACAATCTAGAACATCAATCACAAACATGCAACTATTGGCATTGATGTCAACAGGTTGGAGGTCTTGCTTTTAATGTGTATGTGTGATAGGTGTTTGAGGTTGATGGTCTCGTTATTTGGCATTGATGTCAACAGGATTATGGTATTACATAGTGGAGATGGTGTTGTGGTTTTTGAGTACAGATGGATTCCTCATGTGTGATTAGTTTGAGGTTGGCATGTTGTTGTTGGAGATGTTGTTGTTGCAGGTGGTTGGAGTGCTACTCTAGGTGTTGCATATCTATCGACATGTATTGGATATATTATGTTGTTGCTACATGTGTTGAGATGAGCTTGTAGGTTTTGTAGGTGCCTCTATCAGTTTGGAGGAAGTTTTCTGACATGATGTTGTTGCTACAAGAGTTGGATGTTCTACTACAAGGGTTAGAGATGTTGTTACAAGTCTTGGAGGTGTTTCCGTATGTTATGGTTGCCGCTTGAGGATTTTGAGGTCTTGGTATTGGTATTAAGGTTGGAAAAATAGGTCTTGCATGTCATTTCCTTGATCTTAGACTATTTTATCAGTTGCATAATGACACAACGACTTGGAGGAGTGTTCAGGAGTAGAAGAAGATGTTCCATTAGGTGGCGGAGGTTAAGGGCTGAAGGATTGATGTTTTACATTAGCTTTAGCCTTAATCACATGGAGACAGACCCGTGGAAGTGGATGAAAGGTTATATTCGCTGGAATGCAAGATTTTGGGAATGGTTATATCCTTAGTCGCATGGATTCAATGCTATGGGAGCAACTGAAGGATTTCACGAGAATTTCTCCACATTCCTCGCGATAATTAGTTAATTTTTGTATTGTGGCGACATCCTTAATAAAAAAAAAATGTTTATGACCATAAAAGTTTTTGGGACCTTCATAAGCTTATCAAAGTTGAAAATATCAAAAAGGATAGTGGAATTAGTGGTTCATTGAGTCTATTAGTTGAATCTGGATCGAATCTAGCATAAGAACAAAGTTGTGAATCCCAGTAGCTCTGTGTAATTTTTCAGTTGAGCACTTTTCATATTTATATTGGATATGGCTCATTGTTAGTATGGTTGATTGTCTAGTTGTGATGTGTGAGCATGTTTGTGGAGAAGAGTTTGCAATTTACATGTGTTCTTTAGTGCATAATTTTTGGAGTAGTTTGTAGTTGTAGACGGAGTGATTTGAAGTATGTTTCGTCCATCATATTGGTGTAGTGTGTGAGAATATTAGTGGATTGGAGTAGTGGCTGATGAGATTGTGTGGAATCTAGTTGAGTATTTGGATATTGTATTCTCCTACTTTGTTCTTCAATTTTTTATGTAGCTTTTTGATTCAGAACAATGGTTTTGTTGTGATGTTCATGTTGAATGGGTTGGGAGTCTAGTGTGAAAATATATGAAACAAGGCTCACATGGAGGAAGTGAAGGCATGGAGGTTTCAGAGTATACAGTGACTTGGTGGATTCAGTAGAGGGAATATATTTTTCCATACAATAGGAGTTGTATATTCCAATGGAATTTAAGATAGGATCATTGATCATGGTGAAATTTAGCTTATGGTAGTCCATAGATTCTAGAGAGAAATAGGTTCCTATCTGAAAGGACCAACATACTCTGAAATAAGTTGAGTCTTCTGGCTATGGGTGTAGCTAATCCATGTACAATTATTTCATCTATTTAATAAAATAATTGAGCATTGGAACAACAGTAGGGTTCTTTTTTCCCCAATGAAGGATTTTCCACCAAATATACCTATGTCCATTGTGTGATTTCTATTATGTTTGTATTTTTATTTTTGCTGCTCTAATATTTTATTATGTGTTTCATTTCATGCATGATTAAAGTTTAATTAATTGGAGAAAAGGTTTAAAAGTGCGATGCTATTGATTCACCCCCCACCTCTCAGTAGTGAACTAGTTTCCAAAAATTGGTATTAGAGTGGGGCTCTCAGGTGCATCTTGTTTGCAGGAGAGTGGATCTTGGAGATTTTCACAAAAAAAATTGCATTTTTTTTTGGAATAAGTTATCAAAATAAATTGGTTCTTACCGGTGCAAATTTCAAATCATGTAAAGAAAATGTGAAAAATAAATGATTTCTTTGTGGCTCTAGAATCCGGAGTTTGGTTTGTGAAGGAAATCATGGATATTTTCCTACATCTAAAATACAGAAGAAAAATTATCAAGGCAAGCAAATTATTTTCAAAAATCTCCATAATGCAAATTTAGAGAAAAATGGAGATTTAAAATATGCCAAGGAAATTTGACATAGATTGCATATGCTATATGGAGCCAACAACAACAACAATGATGAAGAGATTGGGAAGAGAAACAAAAAGAATATATAATCTCTAATTGAAACAAATGTGAAAAGGACAAATAATATGAAGGTATAAGCCGTAATGATATACTTCTGAGTTATATTTCTGATAGTGGTAATGAAAATTATTCAAATTTGTTTAGTGATAGAGATAATGATCACAATTATATGATTCTTAAGGCTTAATATGAATCTTTCATGGTTCTTATTGAAGAAATTTCTAGTGAAATTGGTAGACTAAAAAATGCATGCAACCTCAGCATAAGAATAAATTGCAGGATTGTGATCAAAAGTTGAAAAATATCAAGGAATAAAGTAATACCTTGAGAACACAGTTGGCAGAATCGAAAATATTAGAAGAAGTCAAATGCAACAAGAAAAAATATAGAAAGGATTATGTTGAAGCATTTGAATGTGTGATTGAAAAATTGAGAAAGAACCTTGAGGAAAAAAATTAGCAGTTCGAAAAATTGAAGAGCATCATTCCAGTGAACAAATTTGGTAACAATTTTCAAAAGGTTGAGACAAGTTTGCATGCAGGAAAGGATGAAAAATAAGAACCAAAGAATCTTGCAACAAAGCATGTGATCCACAAGCAACAAAAAAATAGAAAACCAAACGAATATTTCACATCTAAAATACCATTTTCTCCCATGGTTGGCTCATAGTAGTTTTCAAAGGAGAAGTCAAAACTCCTTTTCCCCCTTGATGGATGAGATTGAGTGCTTCAACTCTCACGATTTTGGTCATGTGGAATATGATTTTAGGAGGAGAATTCACCCATCCATGCAAGAATGTGATAATCCAAAAGGAGGACCTACATAAAGCTATACAAATTCTTTCAATGGTCATTGTTTTTCTTGTAATATGTTTGGGCTTAAAACCATTGATTGTACATCTAGCATAAGAAGATGGAGTTCCAGTATGAGAAAAAAAATATTAGATTCTTTGGCTACATATATTGGTCACATAGAGTGTTATGTGTGCCATAATTTTGGGCACATGGCCAAGGATTGTAATATTTCTAAACCATTGAGGCCATTTTTTCAAAGGCAACAGTCAAGGGAGAATGTGTATCCTAGGAGCACATGGAAGAAAGAAAAAAAACTAGGAAGGTGTGGCATTTTAAATTTTTATCATGATGAGGATGACATGTGGTATATAAATAACAGATTCTCACACCATATGTCAAGATATCTGAGAAAATTTCATTTTCTCAATAAAACCAAGGATAGTCCTGTTGTGTTTGAAGGTAGTGAAACCGCTAGAGTGTTGGGAAGCAGTAAAACCAATATTGGTGAGGAGAGGACAATTGAAGAGGATGTTTGGATCATTGAATGTCTAAATAATATATCTTAAGTGTGAGCCAAATGGTTGATGGAGGAAAATAAGTGATCTTCAATTCCAAAAGTTGCATCATCTGAAAGGAAGTATCAAAGAGAGTGATTTCTAGAGGAGTCAAGACACCGAATATTTTATATGTTTAGAAGGGAAGAGTGAAAATAAGAAGAGACCAAGAGAGTACTCTTCCTCATGAGATTCAGAAAATATGATATTAGTCCCTACTTTAATCCATTATTGCATGCTATATCTACTTGAATTCAACAACATGCATGATACTTGCATGGTCTCAGAGGGAGTGTTGGGAGCATGATTCAGTTCCTTCATTCACTTTCATATCATCCAGATACTTCATATGAGGTACATATGTTCAATAGGAGCTAGTTTCTCAAGTATTAATTCCTTATGTTTATTTATTTTCACTCATTATTTTTGTAGCTAATGTATTTATGGTATATGAGTGGAAAATATATGTATATCAGCCTTGTTGCAACATTCATTGATTTTTTTTCTTCATATATATTATTACTGATGGTTTTTGGATAAGTCGCACGATGATTATTGGAGATTTGATAGCCACATGGTTGTATTATGCATATGGTCAAGGTGTGATGGAGGATCACACATTTAGGTGGGGGCATATGTGCTTCCTAATGGATTTGAATAATGTTGAAATTTTTTATGAAGGATGATTTTTATTACTGTTGTCACATTTTGCTAGTTGGATCATCTAAAGTTTATGTACCTCATTTCTTATGTTTTCACTTATAGATGAACCATGCATGATACTAATATATTTTAGATGGATGAATATGATGTTGCTTATGATGTGTTGTACATTCATTTGGTTGAGTGATGTTGATTGATATGGCAGATTATGTATGGAGAGATTTTTTTTGCTCATGATGAGGATATGTACTTGTTGTTGCTACTATTTTTATAGTGTTGCTATCAGTTGATATTGTTTTTTGATGCACATGTGGAGCATGGTGGTTGATAGTGGTTATCATGATTATGTTGTAGGATATTCATTGATGGGATGGTGATGACCAAGGTGTCGAGTGGCCATGTAATAGCATATGATGTTGTTAGTACTTATTTTTTTTGCTACATTTGGAGAGATCATGTCATAGCACGTGGATCCATGTACTGTATTTCATTGTTGCTTCCATATGTAGCATATGTTTATGTTCATTGATGCCATGTACCCATGTTATTTTATGTTTTGGGCATGTATTGATGAGAGCACCATTGTGTGCAGATGTAAAAGACATGTACTATAATTGTTTCATCTTTTGGGCACATTGCTCATGGAGAGACCCATGGTGTCTAGAATTTCTTGTCATTTACTATGTATGGGTCAATGGAGTCCAAGTCATATTTCATAATGTATATATTTGATGTAGCCCCACTTCATTAGGTGCATGTTGTAAACTTGGGTTCATAGAATCATGGTTGGCGATAGGTGTAGAGGAGTCATATATCAATCCTATGTATTTGTCACAACTGTGTATTTGTTCCATGAAGAATTATTGTATTGTAATGTATTTTATATAACGTCCAAAGTCACTTGGAGCCATGTTTCATGAGGAGAAATATATTTCACTTAGCAAGGAGGATCATTGCAACAGATAGAGTGTTCATTGAAAATTTATTACATGCATAGGGGAGCATGTTCAGTCTTCAGAGTTGGCATGCCATTGGTTAGAGATATGGTTGCAGTTGAACTTCTTTGTATACATTATCCTTGCATTAGTATAGTGTTGAGTATAACAAGGGGATTCCTACTCTCATACGACATTATTGACATTATTCATGATATGGAAATTTTCAATTGATATCAAAGGGGGAGAGATTTGGATGGTTAGAGATCGACCTCACTTGTTGGTTGGAGGTTGAAATCAATTACAAAGGGGGAGTTTGTTGGCATTATAGTGTTGGCATTGATGTCAAAAATTTGGAGGTGTTTCTTATCATATGTATGTGTGATAGGTGTTTGAGGTTGATGATATTATTAGTTGGAATTGATGTCAACATGATTATGACATGACCTAGTGGAGATGATGTTGTGGCTATTGAGTAGAGATGGATTCCTCATGTGTGATTGGTTTGAGGTTGGCATGTTATTTTTGTAGATGTTGTTGTCGGTGGTTTGAGTGCTACTCTAGATGTTGCATATGTCTCTACATGTAATGGAGACATTAGATTGTTTCTACATGTGTTGAGATGAGGTTGTATGTGTTAGAGGTGTCTATATTAGACTTGGAGGCAGTTGTATTACATAACGTTGCTACTATAGGAATTGGATGTGCTGCTACAGGGGTCAGAGATGTTGCTACATGTCATGGAGGTGTTTTCACAGGTTATGGTTTCTCCTTGAGGAGTTGGAGGTGTTGGTATTGGTACTAAGGTTGGAAGAATAGGTCTTGCATGTAATTGGACTATTATTAGCCTATTTCATCAGTTGCATACTGAGACATTGTCTTGGAGCAGTGTCCAGGATTAGAATATTATGTTCCGTCAGGTGGCATCGGTACAGGGTTGAAGGATTGATGTTTTACCTTAGCTTTAGCATCAGTCACATGGAGACAAGATTTTGGGAGTCGCTGAAAGGATCCAGTCATTGGAATGAAAACCTGTGGGAGTGGTTATAGCCTCAGTCACATGGATTTAGTGCTATGGGAGCGAATAAAGGATTTCATGAGAATTTCTCCACATTCCTTGTGCCGGTCAGCTAATTTTTTTATTGTGGGGACATCCTTGATCGGAAATTTTCCTTTTATGATCGGAAAAGTTATTTGGACCTCCAAAATCTTATCAAAGTTGAAAATATAAGAAAGGATAGTGGAGTTAGTGGTTGATTAAGTCAATGAGTTGAATATGAATCAAATATATCATAAAAACAAAGTTGTGAAGCCCAATAGTTTTGTGTAATTATTTAGTTGAGCACTTGAGTTCATGTTTATATAGAGATAGCTCATTGTTAAATTGGTTTATTGTTTAGTTGTGTTGTGTATGTGGATAAGAGAGTGAAAGTTGCATGTGTTCTCTAGTGCAGAATTTCTGAAGCACTTTGAAATTGTAGCCGCAGTGATTTGAAGTATGTTTCAGCCATTAGATTGGCATAGTGTGTGAGAAGATGAGTGGATTTGAGTAGTGGTTGATGATATTGTGTGGCAACTAGTGGAGTATTTGGAGATTATATTCTCATACTTTTTTCTTCAGTTTTTACTGTAGCTTTTGATGCATAACTATGGTGTTGATGTGATGTTCATTTTGAACGGATTGGGAGTCTAGTCTAAAAATATATGAAACGAGGCTTACATGGAGGAAGTGAATTCATGGAGGTTTTAGAGTATATAGTGGCTTGGTGGATTCAGTAGAGGGAATATATTTCTCGATCCAATAGGATTTGGATAGTCCAATGCATTTGGGCGAGGATCATTGATCGTGGTGGCCTTAAGTAGATGTTAGTCCGTAGATCCGAGAGAGAAACAATTTCCTGTTTGAAAGGACCAACATACTATGAAAGAAGGTGATTATTCCGACTATGGGTGTAGCTAATTCATGTACAATTTTTTCAGTTATTTAATAAAATGATTGAGCAATGTAGTAACATAAGGGTGGTTTTTTTCTCGGTCAAGGGCTTTCCACCATACATACTTGTGTCCATTGTGTGATTTATTTTTATGGTTGCATGCTTGTTTTTGGTGCTTTAAAATATATTTATGTATTTCAGCTCATGCATGCTTAAAGTTTAATTAATTGGAGAAAAAATTTAAAAGTGCCACATTACTGATTCACTCCCCCTCTCAGTAGTGATCTAGTTTCCAAAAACAATGATAAATAACACACATGTATACAATATTTTTTTAGGAGAAAGAAATATTCTAAAAAACCATTTTCCTGCTTGCATTAATCTAATGAATATAGGTGTATTTCCATTTCTATCTCAATCTGAGCTTAACCTACAACTGAATAACCTATCTCTCTACTCACGGGGAAGCTCTGAACCACACTTAGTTATTTTATGCCTCTACTTGAGCCCCTATTTCCTTGCGCAATTCCTGAGAAATTAGGCCCCTATTATTTAGGAAATTCCTCCAAAATTCTTTTTCAATTCCCAAGGTTGATCATCTTACTGCATGCAACACATGTACACTCAAGACTAGTCTAGAACTAATGTTACATTGCCTTGGAATCTCCACCACAATTGGGGAACCCGAATTCTCTACATTCACTAGATACTTTGGGTTGATCGGAATCTGGATTAAGGGAAAAAAATTTCCAAAAATTCAAAGTGCTTCGAATCACAGCAAACTAGAATGATCAGATCGGGCCCGTTTCCACGAATTCGGTGCACATCGTTTCACTCAAAAAAGATTTTGTATGAGGAAGTTAGAGATCATTAATCGCTGTGTCAAATAGGATAAATTTTTAAAAAATGGTAAAACAGGGTCAAAGGCCCAAAATTTGGGTTTTCCTCCATTTTCACCCAATGACATTGTGACAAGTGCCACTGTACGATTCGTCGCAAGATCTTGGAAGGTGATTTTTTTTTTATGTGTATCCTAAGGTCGAATTTGATTTTTTTTTTTATGGTTGGAATAGTCCAACTAGAGGTGGACACGTGGTGCAGCCAGGGTCCGCCACGTTCCCCCTCTTTTGGACCAAGTTCAAGGCTGAATTTCATATTGTGGTTGAAATCCAAGGTCTGGGCGCATTTTATATGGTCAAAGTTTGAAATTTTAATTTATCAAAGTTGGATATATTGTATATGGTATGAATTATCAAGCACAAAAAAGGTAGGGTTATAGTGAGAATTCGAATGTTATAATATGCCAAAGTTTTAAACCTTATTATAATTTTTTGGTGCAAAAATTATTTACCAACGAAAAGGCGGAGGTCAGGGCTCGACCCCACGACCTCCCCCAAGCGAGTGCACCACGTTACCACCACACCACGATAACATGTCTTAACAGTGTATGTCTTGGACATGTATTTATGTTCATATGTATTTTACCGGTGGGGGAATGGAGGGGGGCAGCCCCCTCCTCAAGTGACCTTTCCACCATAACCAAAGGCAGAGCGTGATATTCACTACAAAGATTAATGTTAAGTGCAGTGGGTTAATTAATGCTTAAATGGTATTAAACCACGCTAATCAAATGTTTGAATGCGCAGTCTGTTAAAGTGCATTCATCGCTAATCCAATTTTAAACTCCAGTTAAATTTAATTAAAATTGAGTTTATTTCGGCAGAGGTTTTGCGGGTTCCACCAATTTTGGCGCCACAGCCAGTTTTAGCAGCCTTGACTGGAGATGTTCCAATTTTAGTGGAGATTCCAATTTTGGCTCAAGAAGAGTCATTTCCTAGATGATTTTGAGGCTCTGATAATGATGGAACAGGTTGCAGAGGCGTTGTATCACTTTTGAAAGTGTTTTTTCCACATTTAAGATTAAAGAAGCCTAGGGCCACCAAGAGAGGAGGCCATGCCTAGATCAGTCGAAGACCATTTTCAGAGCTTGAACAAACTATTTTGAGGTTTTTGGCTCTTATGAAGCCAATGGAGTAGGTTTCAAAGTGATTGGGGCAATTTAAGTGCATGTAATCAGAAAATTTACCATTAATCCCAACAGGGCCTAGCCATTTGAAGCAAGTCCATGGAGATGTAGCCCATGAGGGGTGAACTTCATTATCAGCTATTTTGTAATGTGTATGCTATGTGTTATTTTTATGCATTTTATATGTTGTAATTTAGTTTTTAAAAGCTAATTAACTCATAAATTTCCCATCAAAGACACTTCAAACTTGACACATAAACCCCTTCACAATTGGCTAACTTGAGACCGTCCTAAACACACTATTTTTATACTGATGAGGGAGCTAGCACAAAAAAAATATTTTTCCCATATTCAGATAAAGTTGGTATCAGAGAAAAAATTTAGCTCATTTTAGCCAAGGTTATCTAGAAGAATTATTTATTGGTTTTGTATTTGTGCAAGGAGAATTTAACTGTGTGCAAGTTTATGTGTGAAGGAGAAGGTCAAGATTGAGAGCTCAATTCTCAAATCACATCAAATGAGCTTTGTATGCATTGTAGGTGTGATGGAAGCTTCATCAAGCATCGTTTCTAATCAGTATTCTATGCTGCTCAATGATGCAAGTATCCTGCCATCTTTTCTCCATCCTCCCACTCTTAGGAAGAGTGTTTTCCAAGTGATGGCCAAACTCTTTCAAGAGTAACCAGCGCAGCCAAGCCTCATGCTGCCCAGTATCATATATATGTAAGTAGCCTCCTAGTTCCTTGCTCATCAACCACATCCACTCAATCACCTATGGATGCCTCCTTCTTCTCCTCATCCTGGTACTCCTCCCATGAGGGCTACCATCCTCCCAAATAAAATTCTTGTCTTTGCACTTTATGGGATTTTGAAATGTAAGCTTCTCAAGGATCAATGAGATACTATCAAGAATCAAATAGGTGGTAGGAAAAAAACCTCCCATCATGATGTGTATGGTTCGAGGGATGCAACCTGAAGCATGGAAGATGTTATCGATCTGAAATGTCACTCCATCTTCTATTTGCTCTTTTGAGAAAGGGAAAAAAAAAGCATTGCATTCCATGGTGTGTCGAAGTGCATCTCCGATGAGATCTTTCCTTGAGACCTCCTTTCATCCATAGTCTTCCAAAACCAATGAGATATTGGCTACGAAAGTAAAAGTTCCTCTTTTGAGCTAGAAGAGAATCATTGAAAGTGTCATCTTGAAGGTATAAAAGGTTTTGCTTACTCCAGAGATGTCTACCATCAATCTTGAGCTTCAAACCCCAACCTCCAATGTGATGTACAATCCAACAATGGCTCATGAGAATGATGGTTTGATTCCTCCTTGAGTGTTTCCATGTTGCACAGCGCAGTGAAACCAAGCTACTCTATAGTAGCAATGAGATTTGACCCTTGGTCATGCAAAAATAAATCTCCACAGTGATCAAAAGAATTTGCTGCAACAATGGAATGTGGAAATCTTTTCATACCTTGATGTGCATTTGGAACTTCTTGTAGGGCTACAAGAGTCCCTTCCTCAAAAGTGTTGGCTGCCCAACTGTTGATGCATGTGGCTGCTCTTCTATGAGTGGGACAACGTTATCACAAGCCTCCTCAAGAGGTGATGTGATCTCTTCTTCTTTTGTTCTTTCTCCATCAAAGGTTTGGATCAAACTTTGAGTGAACTCTGCAAAAGTCTTCACCCTTGCATGGCTCAAGTGGCTGCACAACCAATCATAGGCTTCACCCTCCAAATGCAGCGCTGAGATTTCAACAGCTTCTTTACCTGCTACAGGATGTAGTAGGAAAAATGCCTCCAACTTTCTCACCCAAGTTCTTGCATTAGATGACCCATCAAAGGTAGACAACAAAATCTATTTCCTTTGATTTCTTTTCTGCTACATGGCCTCTTATCTTCCTTTAGCTGGATGAAATGAGGAAAATCTAGAGTCTCCCTGAAGGCTCTAGGTTGAGATCTATACTCAACAAGGTAATCACTGAGAATCTGATGATCCAAATATCTTCCATGCTCAATATCTCTTCTTGATGAGAATAGGAAGCGCATGGTACTTCCTCTTATTTTTCTTCAATCTTCTTGACCTCCTCAAAGGTGGATGCATTTCCTATGGATCTGAAAATAGATGAGAATAAACTCATATTTTTCAATGTTCTGAGCTTCTCGGGATTAGACTCATAGGGATCAGTGGATCCCTCACACATGGGAAAAGGTGACCTCCCAGTGGTATGCTGCAACTTTGAACTTTGCGTGATAGATCCCCCATTTTTCCATTCACTTTCATCCTGCCTAAGCTGAAATTAATATTTGAAAGGCACAGATGCTCTAAAGTCTTCCCCCATGGACTGCCATTTACGGAAATAGTCTCCAAAGGGTATATGATCATGCTGCCTCCCTTTCTCACTCGGTACTAGAGGTAAGAATGTAGGAATTGTGATTCTGGTTGGCGTAGTGAAGGTTGGTGAATTATGGTCACACTGTTTTGATATATCCATATTTTTCACCTCCACAGGCTGAACCAGAACTATGCTCTGATACCATTGTAATATCCCAAAAATTGATTTCTCAGCAAATCATGCCTAAAAAAAGAATTCTCCAGGAATGTGTGCTTCAGCTATCATAAAAGGTGTTTAAAAACACTCATAAACCCACTCCAAATACTGCAGCAACCTTTACTCAGCTTTTATGGGCAAAAAGGTGAGGAAAAGTGAGGATTTTGGCCATAAAATGAGTGTATAAGAAAATATGCATAAAATTAAGGGTCAAGGTTCTGGAATATGTTATATTAGGTCAAGAGGGATATTCATGTCAAATTTCAGAAAAAAAAAAGGCGTTTTACTAAGTTAAACAGTTCCTCCTTCCCGACTAGTCAAGAAAAACCCTGATTCCCATGACTTTGAATATGCAAAAATTTACTGAAGCAAGGGCAGCATATTTTATGAAGGTATAAGATGTAAAACAGTATTCAAAAACATAGAATGAGTTTATGAACAGGTCAAAGGCATTAATAAAGGTTAAACAACAGTTTTACATAGAAAATTCCTCAAGATTGAGGTGCTGCAAAACAAGAGAATGACCCAAAAACCCTTCAGTGTTTTCTCCAGGAGGCTGAAGCTTATTTTTATTATATTACAGATCTGAAACTGATAAATACATGAAATCATAGATCTATAATGAAACAAAATGTCCAAAGGGCTCTCTATTACATTCCCCTTGGGGATTTCAGCAATACATGAAAATGCCGGAGTAGCTGGGAAACTACGGCAACTCTAGAACTAGAAATATGTAGAGAAGGCTGAATAAGATGAAAATATCTGAATTAAACCTCCTCCAATGGATCTCCAAAGTGGAAGGCTGATCCTTACACTTGAGATTCCACCCTCCAATCAATCTGCAAAACTCCGTAGCAAATGCACTATGAAAATAACATAGCTATTGGAGAAAAATGCGTAGTAGGGGAAAGAATAAGTGTTGGCCTGATGCAAATATCTACAAATAATCTCTCAAGCTTCCAAACTGATCCTCCAAATGCAAGAAAGAATCCCCCTTTGAAAAACAAGCAATGGAAGTTGTGTTGTGGAGTCTCCACGGCAATGCCCTACAACACAGTATTATGCTGCTGCAGCAATAAAGTTTTTATGAAGGATGATGCTTCGGTATCGAGCCAAAATAATGATGGGACAACCTCACCTGAGCATGCACTCGAAGTCCCCTGGGGCTGAGGGTGAGATCTCTGAATGGAGACACTCAGTGCACTAAACAGTGCTGCAGACTAGTTAAACAACCAGCGTGCTCAAGAAGTCGAAATGACCAACTCAATATCATAAACATATGCATGCATGGAAATAGCTCTCCTCCCCTCCATTTATATAGCAATTGGATACTCCTCATGGGCCCTTCCTCTAGAAGCTTCCCTCCTATGTAGTGCTTTCCAACTCATACCCTACGCTGGTTGACTTGGTCATTACAAATATCTCCTTTCACACATGAGGGTGTGAAACATGGTTCCATGGCTGATCCCTTTTCATACTAGAGGGATTTTATTTATGTTTTTATTCTCTTTGGGCCTCCTTACTCAATTATTCATCTCCTAAATAATTTTAGACAAAATTTAATGTTCCAATTTATTGAAGAAAAATTTGGAACATTACAGTCCTCCCCTCCCAAATGTTGCTTGTCCCCAAGCAACTACAAGGATAGAACTGAAGAACCTCCACTCAAGGCATGGAGTATGGAATATAATGAGGAACATCTCCCTCATGTGGATCCTCCATCCCCAAGCAATCATCCAAACAAAATGAGCCACCTCCCAACAAGGCAACTCCTGAAAATCTCCTTCCACCTCAAGCTCCGGTAATGAAGGTGGGTTGAAAATCTGAAGTTCGAAAGCATCATAGCTTACCCCACACTATCCTTCTCTCCACTCATGAAAAGTGTAGAGTGTATGCTGATCCTGGGCTGCAAAATTATTTTCCTCCAATGGCAAAGTGAAAAACAATCCTCCAAAGAAGGCTCCTCCAACAGTGAAGAACAAGCTGGCCCAAAACAATCCATCCTTAAAGAATAGGACATGGTCATCATGGAACATCCTAATGAGAGGTTTGCTAAAAGTTTTACATGATGATACATGATGCAAACAATTTCTCACAAGGATACAACGCAGTGTCATCCACTGCAACTTCAAAAAATTACATGGCAAGCAATGTCCATGATTTATCACATCTACTAAAGGATAGTAAATGGCTGAATGTAACAACAATAATACATGATCAAGCACTTTCCCATGGCTGTACAATGGATGAATATCAATCTTATGGCCCACCTCAAAAGAGAACAAATATTTGGTTGTGGTGGCCATATCTCCTCTCATGCTTCCCTCAAAACATGTAGTGCAGAAAGTGTGATAATTCTTCCCACTCACGGACATATCCAGCTCATGTGTCTCCTTCATAATCAAGCCTCCCATAAAAATCTGATCTATATCAGCAAATGAAGACATTATCAACAAAAAAATAAAGGAAATGTTGAAGGTTACAAGTGATGCAAGAAGGTACCAATAGCTTTCCCAGTAGTGACAACGTAGTTTTACAAGTTGCTGCTTGATAAAAATACATGGAAAAATGTTTCTTTTTACATGGTTAATCATGCATGTCTTTCTCCGAGAGGCTGAAGCTTATTTTTATTATATTACAGATCTGAAACTGATAAATACATGAAATCATAGATCTATAATGAAACAAAATGTCCAAAGGGATCTCTATTACATTCCCCTTGGGGATTTCAGCAATACATGAAAATGCCGGAGTAGCTGGGCAGCTACGGCAACTCTGGAACTAGAAATATGTAGAGAAGGCTGAATAAGATGAAAATATATGAATTAAACCTCCTCGAATGGATCTCCAAAGTGGAAGGCTGATCCTTACACTTGCGATTCCACCCTCCAATCAATCTGCAAAACCCCGCAGCAAATGCACTATAAAAATAACGTAGCTATTCAAGAAAAATGCGTAGTATGGGGAAAGAATAAGTGTTGGCATGATGCCAAGATATATCAATAATCTCTCAAGCTTCCAAACTCATCCTCCAAAGGCAAAAAAGAATCCCCCTTTGAAAAACAAGCAATGGAAGTGGTGTTGTGGAGTCTCCACGGCAACACCCTACAACACAGTATTTTGCCGCTGCAGCAATAACGCTGTCCTGAAGGATGATGCTTCGGTATTGAACCAAACTAATGATGGGACAACCTCACTTGAGCAGGCACTCGAAGTCCCCCGGGGCTGAGGGTGAGATCTCTGAATGGAGACACTCGGTGCACTAAACAGTGCTGCAGACTAGTTAAACAACCAGCGTGCTCAAGAAGTCGAAATGACCAACTCAATATCATAAAAATATGCATGCATGGAAATAGATCTCCTCCCCTCCATTTATATAGCAATTGGAGACTCCTCATGGTCTCTTCCTCTAGAAGCTTCCCTCCTATGTAGTGCTTTCCAACTCATACCCTACGCTGGTTGACTTGGTCAAACCTCTTTGCAAATATCTCCTTTCACACATGACGGTGTGAAATCTGGTTCCATGGCTGATCCCTTTTCATACTAGAGGGATTTTATTTATGTTTTTATTCTCTTTGGGCCACCTTACCCAATTATTCATCTCCTAAATAAGTTTAGACAAAATTTAATGTTCCAATTTATTGAAGAAAAATTTGGAACATTACAATCCTCCCCTCCCAAATGTTGCTTGTCCCCAAGCAACTACAAGGATAGAAATGAAGAACCTCCACTCAAGGCATGGATTCTGGAATATAATGAGGAACATCTCCCTCATGTGGATCCTCCATCCCCAAGAAATCATCCAAACAAAATGAGCCACCTCCCAACAAGGCAACTCCTGAAAATCTCCTTCCACCTCAAGCTCCGGTAATGAAGGTGGGTTGAAAATCTGAACTTGGAAAGAATCATAGCTTACCCCATGCTATCCTTCTCTCCACTCATGAAAAGTGTAGAGTGTATGCTGATCCTGGGCTGCAAAATTATTTTCTTCCAATGGCAAAGTGAAGAACAATCCTCCAAAGAAGGCTCCTCCAACAGTGAAGAACAAGCTGGCCCAAAACAATCCATCCTTGAGGAACAGGACATGGTCATCATGGAACATCCTAATGAGAGGTTTGCTAAAGGTTTTACATGATGATACATGATGCAAACAATTTCTCACAAGGATACAACGTAGTCTCATCCACTGACACTTCAAAAAATTACATGGCAAGCAATTTCCATGATTTATCACATCTACTAAAGGATAGTAAATGGCTGAATGTAACAACAATAATACATGTTCAAGCACTTGCCCATGGATTTACAATGGATGAATATCAATATTATGGCCCACCTCAAAAGAGAACAAATATTTGGCTGTTGTGGCCATATCTCCTCTCATGCTCCCCTCAGAACATGTAGTGCAGAAAGTGTGAGAATTCTTCCCACTCACGGACACATCCAGCTCATGTGTCTCCTTCATAATCAAGCATACCATAAAAATCTGATCTATATCAGCAAATGAAGACATGATCAACAGAAAAATAAAGGAAATGCTGAAGGTTACAAGTGATGCAAGAAGGTACCAAAAACTTTCCCATTAGTGACAACGCAGTTTTACAAGTTGCTGCTTGACTAAAATACATGGAAAAATGTTTCTTTTTACATGGTTAATCATGCATGTCTTTCTCCGGGAGGCTGAAGCTTATTTTTATTATATTATAGATCTGAAACTGATAAATACATGAAATCATAGATCTATAATGAAACAAAATTTCCAAAGGGCTCTCTATTACATTCCCCTTGGGGATTTCAGCAATACATGAAAATGCTGGAGTAGCTGGGCAGCTACTGCAACTCTGGAACTAGAAATATGTAGAGAAGGTTGAATAAGATGAAAATATATGAATTAAACCTCCTCTAATGGATCTCCAAATTGGAAGGCTGATCCTTACACTTGAGATTCCACCCTCCAATCAATCTGCAAAACCCCGCAGCAAATGCACTATGAAAATAACGTAGCTATTCGAGAAAAATGCGCAGTAGGGGCAAGAATAAGTGTTGGAATGATGCCAAGATCTACAAATAAGCTCTCAAGCTTCCAAACTGATCCTCCAAAGGCAAGAAAGAATCCCCCTTTGAAAAACAAGCAATGGAAGTGGTGTTGTGGAGTCTCCACGGCAACACCCTACAACACAGTATTATGCTGCTGCAGCAATAACGTTGTCCTGAAGGATGATGCTTCGGTATCGAGCCAAAATAATGATGGGAAAACCTCACCTGAGAAGGCACTCGAAGTCCCCCGGGGCTGAGGGTGAGATCTCTGAATGGAGACACTCGGTGCACTAAACAGTGCTGCAAACTAGTTAAACAACTAGCGTGCTCAAGAATTCGAAATGACCAACTCAATATCATAAGCATATGCATGCATGGAAATAGCTCTCCTCCCCTCCATTTATATAGCAATTGGAGACTCCTCATGGGCCCTTCCTCTAGAAGCTTCCCTCCTATGTAGTGCTTTCCAACTCATACCCTACGCTGGTTGACTTGGTCAAACCTCTTTGCAAATATCTCCTTTCACACATGAGGGTGTGAAATCTGGTTCCATGGCTGATCCATTTTCATACTAGAGGGATTTTATTTATGTTTTTATTCTCTTTGGGCCTCCTTACCCAATTATTCATCTCCTAAATAATTTTAGACAAAATTTAATGTTCCAATTTATTGAAGAAAAATTTGGAACATTACAGTCCTCCCCTCCCAAATGTTGCTTGTCCCCAAGCAACTACAAGGATAGAACTGAAGAACCTCCACTCAAGGCATGGATTCTGGAATATAATGAGGAACATCTCCCTCATGTGGATCCTCCATCCCCAAGAAATCATCCAAACAAAATGAGCCACCTCCCAACAAGGCAACTCCTGAAAATATCCTTCCACCTCAAGCTCCGGTAATGAAGCTGAGTTGAAAATTTGAACTTGGAAAGCATCATAGCTTACCCCATGCTATCCTCCTCTCCACTCATGACAAGTGTAGAGTGTATGCTGATCCTGGGCTGCAAAATTATTTTCCTCCAATGGCAAAGTGAAGAACAATCCTCCAAAGAAGGCTCCTCTAACAGTGAAGAACAAGTTGGCCCAAAACAATCCATCCTTGAAGAATAGGACATGGTCATCATGGAACATCCTAATGAGAGGTTTGCTAAAGGTTTTACATGATGATGCATGATGCAAACAATTTCTCACAAGGATACAGCGCAGTCTCATCCACTGCAACTTCAAAAAATTACATGGCAAGCAATGTCCATGATTTATCACATCTACTAAAGGATATTAAATGGTTGAATGTAACAACAATAATACATGATCAAGCACTTGCCCATGGCTGTACAATGGATGAATATAAATCTTATGGCCCACCTGAAAAGAGAACAAATATTTGGCTGTGGTGGCCATATCTCCTCTCATGCTCCCCTCAGAACATGTAGTGCAGAAAGTGTGAGAATTCTTCCCACTCACGGACACATCCAGCTCATGTGTCTCCTTCATAATCAAGCCTCCCATAAAAATCTGATCTATATCAGCAAATGAAGACATGATAAAAAGCAAAATAAAGGAAATGCTGAAGGTTACAAGTGATGCAAGAAGGTACCAACAGCTTTCCCAGTAGTGAAAACACAGTTTTACAAGTTGCTGCTTGATAAAAATACATGGAAAAATGTTTCTTTTTACATGGTTAATCATGCATATCTTTATATGATACATGATATAGTGCAGCAACTGAACATACATGTGGTGATAAAACATTTTCCCAAGGCCACAAAAGAGATGGCTTCCTCCGTCATGAAGATTGGCCCAATACAATTCATGGAGCAATTTGACGAGCTTGCCCTCTTGTGAAGCATTGCACTGCATAAGAATGGTAAGAGTGTGCAAATCAATGAATGTATAAACAAGCTCCTCACCATATGCTGGAAGTAAGATGGTACATGGGTCCATACATGACTCCTTCATAGTGTTTTGGCATGTTATGAAAAATGCACCATGTGCTGCAAAAAGATAATCCTCCTTATGCTTGAAAACCCAAGTCAAGAAGAATATGCCATAGATGTCTCTATCATCATTACCTCCTCTTTTTTCATCAAGTGCAAAAAATATGAAGTGATCCTGGGACCTATGGGTTATGGATCCACCATATCTCTACTAGGCACACTTCATCCATAATTCTTTACTCCAAGGTGACAACGTTGTGAGCTTATGCAGATAAGCTCCTGTCAATACACAACTATGTTATTTGACATGCTCCTTGTCAAAGATTCTTCCAATAATGTTGCAACAAATGTGGAATACTTCCCAAGATGGAAGTGCTTCCCAATCATCATCATAGACCAAAGTGAGATAGTGCCATCCTCCTCCCCGCCACTACAAAATTTGGCGCAATTTCCACGGCCAAATCGTCGCTGTTCCGACACGTAGTCATCGCAAGATGGCGTCATGCACGGGAAAAGAGTGGTTTATCATGCGCCGCAATTCCGGAATGCGCATTCACAAAGTGTCGCACTCATCGACACACTGGTTGCCCAAACACAAGGCCACTCTTCCGACATTTCCCAAACCGACGTTTGTAAAGTGTCGCCATTCCGATGAAAATTGGTTCGATGTTTTTAATGTCGCTCTTCCTCGACGTTCTTAAAGTGTCGCCATTCCGAACAGACATCGTCCACGTTTTGAACGTCGCTCGACGATTATAGTGTCGCAATTCCGACGTTGCACGTGCCGCAAGAGACAGAGGAGGACAGAAAAGCGTGGTTTGTCATGCGCCGCACCCGACGCATTCACAAAGTGTCGCACTACCGACACCATTTACGTCGCTTCCAAACAGCGTCACTCTTCCGACGTTTCCCAAACCGACGTTTGTAAAGTACACGCTGTTCCGACGCTCGTACAAAGGTGTCGCACGGCACGTTCCGAGGCGTCGTAATATCGACGCGTTGTGAAATATCGTCAGCAAATTGCGACAAAATTTGTCCGAAATTTTGAGTGTCGCCCTTCCGACGCCTTTGTGTTGTCGTCGTCCGACTTTCCTAGAGTTATCGCAATATCGACATTCTCATTGCATCGATACACCGATCACGTTTCAATTTTAAAAAAAATGAAACTTTAAAATAGGGCAAGAAATCTCTAATATTTTTATCACAATAAGAAATCAATGATCATGATCACTGCCAAATCTTCCTCGTAGCGGACGCTGCCTAATAAATTTTATTGTAAAGGTTGGTTGCCGCTGACAATCAAAGATTGAAGGAAATGCATTAAAGAAAAATTAATGAGGTCGCTAACCTGCCAACCTGGCAACAACCCCGATATAATTTTCTTACCAATCAGTTAGATTCGGCTTCAAACCTGTAGCCAGAATTTTCTTTCATCGTATTGGAGAAGAGAACTACAACCCGCAACAAAAGAGAGCAATTCTCGGGCCTCACTACTGTGACTCCTGAAGTCATTCCTTACAATACCAGATGTCTAAATTTTGATAAGATAACTTTTCACCCTCGTTTTTACTAAATTTATTCTTTTGAAAAGGGTCTGTTCTATTTCAGAAATTTTCAACTTTCGACTTCTAGAATTTGTACATATGATTTTTGGACTGAGAGGGTTTTGTTATTAATGAGGAGATAGTGTCTTGGTTCTATCTCAGAGGTAATAATTGCCTCTTTTTTCTTTCATGTTCAGGGTTTTTGATTTTATCAAACCCTATCTCTTTTTAAGCATGCCTTGAAATTAATATATTCCAGGAATGTACACACTGAAGCTTCATGTACAACATATTGTATCAACTATATTTTAAATGTGTGAGTCGCATGCCCATATAGTGTTACGACATGTGGCTTCATTTGGAGAATAAATGATAAGCCCTATAAAGACTAAATCCAAGTAATTGCCCTCATCCCTTAAAAGACACCTCTAAATATAACTAGAAATTTCAAATAGTTAGTAAAGGAAAAGTACAAAGATATAATGTATATGTGTTGAGCAAAACCCAGGTATTCACAACAAACTGATGGATAAAACTTAAAAACAATTATGGACTGGACAAAAATCGCTTTATGTATACAAAAATGAAAGAAGTATCTGGCATACTACTATGTTTACAAATTTAAGGACAAAAGTGCAGTGAGTCTCTGGCAACACAGCTTTCATGTGGAGACCCTAGATCCTTGTACCCACACAATATCTAGTAAGACTTAAAAATGATTTCCAAAACAATGCCTTGCTATGCATGTAAGAACACCACCCGTATAATGAGGGAGATGTAATATTGTCTCGAGAAGCATATTTATACAGAGTGGTCCAAGATTGTGTATTTATGGAAGATACAACAATTTTGGCATGAAACATGTATCCAAGATTTCAATGTGGCCTTATTTCGTAGCCCATTGATGATTTACTATGAAACCCAAACTTTCAAAAGAAACACATCAAATCACAGATCTCCATCATGGAATATCAAGTAAATATTAATCGTCTTTGGGCACCGGTAGTAGATACCATAAGAGTGTCCACATGACTGCACCACCAATGTTGATTCTCTTCCAAGTACAACATTTGCAAAGCCAAATTCTCCTCGAGACATCCCTCGCCAAAACTGAGAGATGCACTGACGTTGAAGTGAAGGCCTCTCGATTTAGTATGGAATGCCATAATTTCTTTACCATAAAAGTCCCATAAACATAAACCTAAGTCCAATGTACAACCCGGCAGATGCTGCCACAACATATTTTACTCGTAGCGACCATCCAAACTACCGCTTCCGATCAACCACAATCACCCCACATAAGCTCAAAGCCCATATGGAGCTTTATATTCACTCTTCTCGAGATTGAAAAAACAATACCGAGTATTACTCATACATCAACTCAGCTCTTTATGTTAAGGGAAAATTTAAAGAGTGCATAAATATTCTTGAAATCCCAATCATAGTTTCTAGAAAATTTCAAATAAATTTTTGAAATGAACTACATCTTATTTAAACCACATCAAATATTTAGGCAAATCATTTTTTTAAATATAAATCTCTGGTGAATTTTATTTCAAATATAGAAATTTAAAACCACGAGAATACTCCAACTTAGATTTTCCCTATTTCTAATAGAAAATCCCAAAATGTATAAATTATAACACCCATAAACCCCAAAATTAAGTACAATAATTAAAACCTCCACACCTCAATTTATATCGTGAAAAGAGCAACATCCATCATCATGGGAAAGCAAAACCGATTCTCCTTCTCGATACACACCACCAAGTGCAGATGTCTTATGGCTGAGTTGATTCAATCGATCATAGGAAACCTCTTCGCTTTCTTTCAATATCGCCAAAATGCTCGGCTTGTTTTCCCGATCATCATCAAAGTCCATATTTTCATCACATTGAATTAGTTGGGGTTCATTACTTAATGTCCAAGGCTCATTGGTGTAGTTCTGACATTCAATCCAATATTGGATTTACCATAAATTGCCTCATTAGAGATTGTAAATCCTCGCTTCGTTTTTAATTCGGTAAGTTCAAGAGCACTAGAAATCGGATTAAGTTGATTTATACTTGCATAGTTGTCCCCAATTTGTATTCCAGATACAACACTATACTTAGGCTTCAAATCTGCATTTAAATTCTCACAAGAATGGGATTTTCATCTATGGGGACTATGAATCTACCCTCAAAAGAATGCCGAATATCCGATTCATTTTCATTCAACCGATCATGCACCACCTTCGGTCTTCACACGTGTTTCGAATCGAAGGCCTAAGCCAAAGAATTTATGGTGGGGGTGTGTCGTTCTCTAGATCTTGACTATTTAAGTGTTTAATTGGTTTTTTCGCAGACCCGACCATAAATCAAATGAATCCTCATGATCCATAAAATAATAAACAATAGTAAGGCCATTATTTATTCGGGGTTTGAAATAATAAACAACATGCAACAAACCCGCATAATTAGTAAATTATTTAAAGACAAATTTGGTAATATGTTTCGTATCCTATTATATGATTGTCCTTGATGGCAAGCTCTCAGATGAATGGAGAATCGATATAAATAAGGACGAGTTAATTCATATGAACATATGTATGCATCCCGATGAAGGATAATTGATATCCGTAAGAAACCCCGTGCTCGTATGTTGATCGAGAACCGATGTTAATACTAAGGATGCTGGTATCCAACCGTAGACAAGGAGTTATATATATTCGTTAAATATATGATGGAAGTGGTTTACGCGCTATTAGTAAGGAGCTGATCGGTTTATGGAGAAAGGAACGAGAGCGAGAGCAAACCAAAGATTTTTCCCAACGACAATAATTCCTACATATTATAATATATATTTATAACATACCCACTCTCATACTCGAACATAACATCTCGTATCAATATTCTTCTTCTCAGATCTTCTTGATCTTCATCCAACCGATCGACATCTATATCAAAATCTGATTCAAAACTATATTGAAATGATTGACCATGTCATCATCATCAATTATGTCATTTTCAATAATATCCTCATCGACATCATCATCAATAATTGTTTCCTCATCTCCTATGCCTGTCTACCTTCTAAGATATCTTCTTCGTCTGTCAATGCATCTTCCTACTCATCCGCCATCGCATCATCTTCTTCCTACGTATAATCTACCGGTCTTCCTCTTGGATCATATCTAATAGCAAATGACCATTCGTTCTCACCCGGAACCTCTCGAGTAAAAGACTTGTTCCATTGGCTTGGAAAAACATAGAGATCTTTTCCGTTTCAACCTATTGTTTTTAACCATTGGAAACTATCATGTTGAATAAGTGTTCTATCATCATCACGTACATTCATTCGTAGCCTATACCATTTGACGTCGAACAAACTATTTTGAAGGAATTAAAGTCACACTCAACTATATCATCTAAGAACCCATAATATCTATTTTCGATTTTCGGTGATGTCTGGCTACCCCGGGAGGAAACATTAGTGACCCGGAATACCTATAGCTTATCCCACTATCGAAGTTTTCCCTGTTATCATCCAACCTGCTTAACGTGAAATTGATTCACCATTGCACCACATAGCCTTCGTGGTGTTTCAACCGCAATATGCCAAACATGAAGAAGATGCATTCTCAATTACTAATTAAATATATAATTTACACGTATGAAAATTAATCGTAAAAATCAAACTTTTGTCACATTATAAATATAATATAAAATAAGTAATGAATAAAATAGGTGAATTAATTGCTTACCTTTCTATCTTTCAAAACCATATGCTAAATCGATTTCCCCGTCTCTGTAACATTCCCCATCTCCACTACGATACGCTTCTCTAATCAATTCAAGACAAGAGCCCATGATAACCTACCGTCATTACATGCTTTATATGTTTCAATCCATTCACTCATCCACTCAAGATTGTTTGCAATGTATAAAGCAGCTCATAATCTTGAGCACCCGAATACAAAAACAATAATTCACCAATATTAATAAATATTACTTATAACCATGGTAAATTATATTAATTAATAAACTATGAAAGAATAAGACCTAAATGAATATAATGATCATATACATGATGTAAAAAATGAAACATTATATGTATTATACATAATAAATCTTTTTACCTCTCACTTTCTTCATTCTAATTTTTCCCAACAGTGTCTTCTCAAATTTTTTGATGGAGTTCACATCCCAAATGCAATCCACCGCCTATGACCGGCGCAACTAATTTAGGAAAATAATGACTAATATACACCATGGATTCATATACCACATATCCCTCCACCATAGAACCCTTGTGGTCAGTTTGTTTAACCAAAGCCTTCAAGGATTTCAGTGCCTCGACCATCCACATCGACCTCAGGTACCGGTCCACACATTTCAATCTCTCAACTTGGTGTATCAAGTAGTGTTTCCTGTGCATTGAAAATACCTGAGGTAGATACTTTTGCATTTCGCTACTAGCCGAGGAATTTCTTCTTCCAATACTTTATTTCATCTTGATGATTTCTTTCAATGACAACCATCTCAAGAATCATTACTATTAGTTATTTCAATGAAACATAATATATATTTCCTATTACAAGTAAATTAATACATCATTTCATCAAGTACGAAAAGAAAATTGTAGCAATTAGATTTTGCGTATAAATCAAAACTACTTACCTCATGTATTTACTAAGACCATATATAACTTGTTTGACATTGTTGTCGGTTGTTTTGGGAGAGATACGGGTGTAGAACATACTATAACAATAAAAAATGAATCGTTATTGGTTTCCAAATTAAACAAAAAAGGAAAATTTAAAATAATGTATTCAACAATAACATACAAAAATGTATACCAAAAAAAAAATACCTTAACAAAGGTGCCAATCATGTGTTTTCACCCCCACCTAAGTCACCTTCTTTGTTAAGATATTATTTATGTTTGAAGCAAAACTTGTTGGAAATTTAATTTTCTAACGACCTCTTTACATCATTGCTTTGTTGTTCGTTATCAACCATGGAATATTATTATAATTTAATCTATCATATTTGATCCGTCGATCACACTTTTCATTGCATGATTTGATTTCTCAATGTCAACACAAATTTTGTCAATTTTATCTCTATCATGTGCACCATCTATGGTTCTCCATAACATTTCACACATTCTTCCCGACATGCATTATATCAAACAAATGAGCTATTTTTAGGTCCTTATAGTAGGGCAAACTCGTGAATTGAGAAGGATAACATTTTTTCTAGGTGGGAAGTACAATATTAGTACCTTCATCGCGACGATGACCTTGATATCAAAGAATAAAATAAATCAAAACAATATTAATTATAAAATACAATAAAAAAAATTTATTAGTTAAAACAAAATTCCAAAACATTACATAAAAATAATAATATATATATATATATATATATACACACACACAAATTACGTACTAATATTCACGATCGATTATTAATTCTATTATATTCCAACATCCACAACCGAGGTATTATTCTTCGGTTTTAATCTAGTTTCTTCTTTATCATTGAAAAAATGTTTTCGTAGTACGATACTTATGGTTCCTAAGGAGGAAGTGCCTAAACTCATCAAACACCATATTTCTTAATTTCCGCGAATGATGATACTTCATCTTAGGCCACAACCTGACATGCAAATCTACCTTCTTTGTTTGAAGACCATAATATGGATCAATAACAATTAATATACTATGAGATCACTTTTAAAACATGCAATATGGTATATCTAATTTAGATAATTATGTATTATATTAAAGTGCAATGATATATTACATACCACAAACATGTGTTAGTCCCTGGGCATCATGAGACTGTCCATACAAGCATTCCACCTACATTGAAATCTCTTCGTTTGGATTGTTTAGTAGATGTCATACATAGTGATGCCATGCCATAAATCGTATTAGCTCATCACTAAGAGACTAATATATACATTCATATCTTTGACTCCGGGTACTTACCTAATTGTTCAAAATTACAAAGATACATAATAACATCTCATGATATATATATATATAAAAATAATAAAATATATATTTATGCAAACAACGAGAGAAATGAAATGTTACATTCAAAGAAATAATGTATCAAATACCTGGAATAATCATAGTCAAAGATTATGTGTTCCCTCTTTATTGACATCCAAGGAGGAATGTTATTGTTGATAATCTAAAATAGGCCACACCGAGTAAGTAGATCTAAGCTCTCCGAATGGATTAACACCATCATGCCAATGAAAGCCTAACATTATTATAGTTCATTTTTAAAATCTACACATTTTTCCTCGATTTCTCTAAATGCGTGAATCATCTCGTAGGGCATTCAAAGAACACCATCTCCACTTCTATTATTTGAATGGTAATCCACAATCGTAAGCATTACACTTGAACATTCACGTGAAACTGAATATGTAATATAGACGAAGAACCTTTAGAGGCACCTTTTTGGTTAGTTGATCTGCTCTAAGATTCACATCGGGTAACCACATTTCTGGACATTCTATTTTCACGCATGTTCTCCGTAATATATAATGAAATCTTTAGACATGCATATATAGTGTTATATTCCATTCCAAAGTGTTTCATAATAGCAACGATCTCGATATGTTCGAGGTCGTTATTTGTGATGGTAACAAATATTCACCCAACAATCTACAACAGAAACAAAAGGTAGTGTCTTGTAAAGATTATTAATCATATATATATATTAAAACCGGAACCGGTGACCGGATCGGTGGAGCTAATGAACCGGGTTTTGAACCGGAACCGGTCTAACCGGTAGCGATCAGATCTCAATGAACCGGTTTTAAAAAAAATACATTAAATAATTATTTTTTAATAAAATAATAAATAAATAAAAACTATTTTTAAGATTTGCAACCATGATTCCAAGCCAATAGAGACAAAATATGAAAAGTTTGCTCATTTATATACCATGCAAAGGTGAATATATCAAAATGGCACCAAATGCAATACATATCATCGAAAAATACATAAGCAAACTTGTTGAAGTAATGTATCAGGTTTCTCTTATATTATTCACTATGTTTTATTGCTAATTTAATATTATAATATACAATTTGTCCCTGCTCAGATCTGTTGTCAATTCATTGTATCAGCCTTAAATACAATTCTGGGTTCAGTATATATATATATATATATATATATATATATATATATATATCAGACCAACATTTTGAAGATCTTGTATTCTTCATTATTTATGTTTGCTTGCCAATAAATTTCTAGAAAAACATCTACAACACTTAGAGGTATTGAATTGGTTTATGAAACCCACTATTAGTGCTATTTGTAACAAGTTGAGAGAGCATTACAACTTCAGCAGTCTGCTCACAATGTGTTTCACAAAATTTATCACTGAAAATATTCATTAAAACCCAGAAAACTCAGTAGCCAGTTTAGTGCATTTCCAAGCGGGAATTTTCTAGTGGTCAATTTATTATTGCCAGTCACATTTTCATTAGGTTGTATGTTGTTGTCCCTTGAGTGGTGTCAGACCATTTGCATCAGTCTTGATGCCATGATCAAATTGCTTGTATGTTGTGTGAAAGGTTTTGTATTTATGCTGCTGCTATGTGTGAGCAAAGAGAGAGGGTCTGACAGTTCCTAGCTGAGTGTGAAATAAGGTTGCTTCTGATTGTTTTGAGAACAGAAATTGTCATCAAGTACACTTGATGAGTTGCATGCTGCCAGGGATTTTATGCTAGCCAGCCTTGTATTTATCAGTCATCATGTGTATTGTTGCTACTATAAGGTGTTGAGTATGAGTTATTAGACAAGTTTTTTGCTAGTATAATAGAGGAATTTGCAGCTCATGGAGGAGACACTGAGGAATTTGCAACTCATGGAGGAGAACCTAATCGGCCGGTTAAGTACAGAACTGGCCGGTTTATGCATAAACTGGCCAGTTCCTTACTTAACCGGCCGGTTAGGTCCGGTTAACCGGCCAAAACAGGTGAGAATAGGCTATTGACCAGGTTGCAAGGCCGGTTCCAACCGGCAACCGTCCTGACCAGCCGGTTTTGATATATATATATAGAATTTATTATTTTACACATTTATTACAACTAAAAAAGGGAAAATAATCAACATTTACATATATGTGATCATATATACATATTGCATACCTTAGGAGTTGTGTCATACATCTGTTCGACAAATTATTCATAACCTTTAAGTTCACCAGCAACAATGTAGCAGAGAGAAGAGTTGCATTTGAGTGTTCAAAAATTCGTTCACATGACCTTTCAATCAGAGGTACATCATAAATACCGTCACTGCTATCTCCACCATCATCATCTGACTCACCATACAAGTCTTGGAGCATTTGATTTATCCCATCATTAATGCGAACTGTCTCATTACTGTCATCGTGATCTACCTCCATGGGATCATTAAATTACCTTCATCATTCGCTTCATGTTCTTCACCTTGTACAACATCATTTCCAATACTAATATTTGCTGCAATATTCTCTTGTACTGGTGCAACATCATCTAATCTACTACTATTTTGCTGTGGAAGCTGGTTGATCATCTGCAAAAAGTTGGGGGGCTACTGCGCCTTTATGAAAATTACAAACATTAATAATTAAACATTAGTGCGCATATAAAAAATATTAAAATAATATAAAATTTTACGATATAATCAAAATGAAGATAGATAATTAATTACCACGGGACGATAGTCATTCGATCCACCATAAATGTGCCCATATTTCCTACAATCCACTATTGCTATTGCTGTTAAAACTCTAACATTATTTCTCATACAACATTTTTTACAAGGGAAATAAACTCTGCCATCACCCCTTTCACCCTTTTGAATTGTTTTTCCAGCTCCAATTTTTTCTTCCATTGATGCAAATTATCCTATAAAGAAAACAATAAATCTCTCTCAATGGTGTAGAAAACCCAAGACTTGTTGAACTCAATGGGAGCTCAATATATAAGCAAAAAGAAAATAAAAGTGGGCATTTTACAAATTGTGAGCTTTTTACAAAATGTGGGCTTTTTACAAAATTGTGGGCTTTTTACAAATTGTGGGCTTCTTTTATTCTTAATGCATTTTCTGTAGAATACTAAACAGATTTGTCCAAAATTTCAGATGCAAACTGTAGTCTCTACTACGTTTGGAAAATTGGAGGTTTATAAAAGATAAACTGCGAACATAATTGTACCACTATGATAAGAAGCTGTCAGAAGCATTCCTTCTGCTTCACAAACATGGAACTACCTTAAGAATGCTTATGGTTGATATAAATATTAGAGCATGGCAGTTAAATGTAGTAGTTATGCTAAAATATTGAATAACAGGTTGAGAGTGCTCTTTATATACTGTACGAATGCACCAAATTAAAGTTGTACCATTAATAAAGATAAATGGCCAAAAATAGTCAATTTTGATATCGTGAATTTATGTCTTTCTCAGTAGCAAAATGGGGATAGGATGGAAAATATGAGAGAACTAAGTTCCAAGGACTAAAAAAACAAGGCCAACATAGTTCTACCTTGAATCAGAGACAAAACAAAGCTGCCCAAAAAAGTGTTTGAGAGCACCCATTGAAGCTCCTATATATAGCAGAGTCAACATTTTCCTATTGAACAAGTTTGTATAGTCAAAGCCACAGCAAGATCAGATAGCCACGATCCTAAATGAGAACCAGAGCCAAAGCTAAGACAGATCCATGTTTAGCAGAACAAGACAGCCATAGCAAAGGATTTGACCACAGAACCAGATCATGAGAGATAGCAAGATTCTTGCTTCCACTGTGGAAATTTAGAAACTGTACAAGGGCTTTGCTTCCAACAGATTTCATTGTGACGGTAATTTCTATGGTGTTGTAAGCGCTCATTAGTAGAATCTTAAAGCCATTCTGGAATTCTTTTAACCTGGAGAGGGTTTTCTGTGGTTATAAATCCTCATGTTCAAATTCCATTGTTGATTGGTTGTGTTTGATATTATGTTTTTACTGTCCGCAGTTGAATTTTCGCACAGAAAATTATCAGTCTAAAGCGGAGAAATTTTGCGATGTTTCTTTTGCTTCCTATTGTGAATTATTTCGCTCAGAACTCTACTCATTGTAACAGAGGTCTTGGGCATAGAACAGGGGACTTGGGTTTTTTGGAATCAAACTTCAGGTTAAGATGCTCATCTGAAGAATGGCACAGTGAGCCTTAGCATGGAGTTGGGAGTACCAATTTGAAGTGCAGGTAGGGCATTGCACAATAGACCAGTTAGATTTCTAGACCCTAATACAAAAGTTTCTTCTTCTTTCAAAACGTGTTTCTCCTTTTCTGTAACCAATGTGGGTCCTGTTCTTGTTTCAATTGGGGATGGATGAGCATTTGTTATTGCTCCAGATGATCACACTCTAGGTAGCCCTGGAGGCTATTTGGGGGTGATGAGTCCAATAGGTCTCAATGAACTGTTGCCCTCGCCGGGGAATACTATTGCAGTGGAATTTGATACTATTTTGGATGTTTAATTCCATGATCCTAATGGAAACCAGTACCTTCAGCTCCAGTACCTGTTCACAAAAGAGGGTGCCATAGTCATTCATGCGTGCAGAGAGGGTGAATTGCAGGCATTGCAACAGGAGGTGTTGTTGTTGTTGCATTGGCCACTAGATTGTTTGTCTGGTTCTGTTACAAGCGCAGAGTATTGAAAAGGACAAACAAATTTAGTTCAGATATTGTGAAATTGCCTCGGAAATTCACCTACAAAGAGCTCAACAATGCTACGAAAGACTTTTTTTTAATGTGATTGATAATCGATAATTGCAAGCAAGGGTAATCCCCTTGTGAAACCCAAATTTCTGAGCATTTTCTAAAACCTGATGACGGAGTCATTGTAATGAACAAGCGCCTAGGTCCATATTACGTCCAAATATACCAAGCACCAAGATCTATAAAAAAAATCCACAGTATCTGCAAACTAAGAAGAAGAGGCAGAAAATGTGTTCTGCTTACCTGTTCGAATAGTGGTTGGGGTTTACCACGGAAAAAATTTGACAGAGCCAATGTACCATTTCGTATCATTGAAATTATGGCAGTATCATTCAACTGGGCAAGCACCTGCCTCGGAGCTCCATGACTGAGGGCAAGATCCCTAAATGATGCAGAGTCTCTAGCAATATTTCCCAAAGCCCAAACAGCCTTACAAAAACACCAGTTGAACTCAAAGTTGCCCAAACAGCCTTACACGAACACCAGTTGAACTCAAAGTTGGGTAGTAGTTTTTTAAATCAAATTCCAAAATTACAGACGTATAAAGATAGTTGGAAAGAATAATTTTATGCCTCTAAAATGAACGTGCTACCTGTTCTCGAACATTATCATTCCCAGAGGTAAGAAATTCCACAAATATAGGCAGTGCCCCGTAATCAATCACAACCTTTGTATTCTCAGAGGCTCCAAAAAAACTCAAATAGGGTCAACCCTACTACAGGAGGAAGGGCCTATAGTAAGAACTTACCATTTTGCAAGAACTGAGAGCGAATGCTGAGAGCGAATGCTATTCTGCAAGAGCTGAGGGAGAATACTGTTCTGCAAGAGCTGAGGGTGAATGCGCGCGTGATATCAGACATTAATGTAGTTTTTTAAAAAATCATTTTTATGTAGTGCGCATTTGAATTTTAGCATTTCAAATCATTTTTATTTACATTTGATTTTTGCATTTCTAATACAAGTGACCAACAAATTTCTACAAGAGGTTGAAATTTTTACTAGATAGCCATGAAAGACTAATTAAAATGGCTTAAAATGCAAGTGGAACTTCAAAATAAATGTAATTGAAGGTTCTCTCCACTAATTTTTTGCAAAAGTGCTTACATTATTTAAGTTATCTAGGATATTGTTTTGTATTACACAATCAAAATTAAATAATGAAATAGTTGGGTAGTCTTATTGTTTCAAATTAGGACACAATTTTCAAATGGTGATGAAGTTTCATGTGATGATTAACTGACAATATTCTCCTTTCCTATCCTTGAAAAACTATACAAGGTTCCCTGCTGCCACATGAAACCCTAACTCATGTAGCAGCATAGGACCAGTCCTCCATTTTTCCCGTCATAAGGCATTTTGCACATATTTGATGACTAGAATTTGCGGATTCCCGTTTTCCATGAGGTGCTAGGAAGGATAGAAGACTTAATTTTGACGTTTGAAATTTTTTCAAAAACGTTCTTACGCCCTTTAATTTCCACTTATCAATAATTTTGCAACACTAGTCCTCTTCGCAATTGCAAGGTTGTACTCAAAAAGTAAGGAAAGTTACTTTTTTGGCTCACTAAATGATCCAAGTGGACACTGGTGGCCACTCGCCTATTCCACTTGGGGCCCCACCATTGTCTCTTTCAGTTTTTCAGTTTCGGCACAACTTACTATTTTTAGCAGTTTTTCGGGTCCTGAACTTCTGGAGCCGTTTTGAGGCCCTAAACGACGTTTTTTGGGCATCGCGCCTCTAGCGAATATCATTATGTATCATTCTATTCCAGAATTATATTCGTGGAAAAAGTTTTAGTCCTCGGATAGATCTTTCTAATGATGTATCATGTGCGTCAAATAGAGATAGTATGCCAAAGTTACGTCCATGGGAAGTTGAAACACCAATTTACCCAAACGAGGCCCATAGTTTTGGCACTTCATCTCCTAGGGTTTGGTTTTTGGATGTTTAGGGTTCTCCATTGTTTCTTAATAATAAATAGGCCCTTGAGCCTCATTGTAACTCAGTTCAGAGGCCTGTAGCTTCCTCATCTCTCCTCAGAGATAGCTACCAGCGCCCTAGCTAGTTTTATTTCCATTTTGTCTATAAGCAAATTTCAGTTCTTTGATATTAATAAAATGAAGTGTTATTTCCACTGCATCTCTGTATTTATAGTTATGTGTTTATTCTTTTGCATTCCTGCATAAATCCGGATCAATGGTATCAGAGTGGTCTGCTTTTTCTCGATCCTTCTTTGCATGTCCCCAATGAGGTCGGGGTATAAGGAGTTAGGGCTCAATCTGGTGGAACCTTTGCAAGATCAGCCTCGCAAACCCCGACGGACGCCCATGGAGGATGAAAAGAAAGATGAGGGAGAAAGATATCCTATCAAAATATTGCTCAAGGAGGCCCTCGAAAAACAAAGGAACGCGATGATGGATAACTTTGCCCAGATCCTTCAATGGCTACCCACTAGTGGCGCATCTACATCCAGCAGCCACTCTGGAGGTGTGACTCCTTTTAAGGTACAAGTAAATTTTGACATTCCCATATTTGAGGGTCAAATAGATGCAGATGTCGTAGATGGATGGTTGAATCTATTAGAAGGATATTTCTTGGTTCATGACTTTTCCGATAGGGAGAAGATTATTTTTGCACTCCTCAAAGTTGCCCCCCATGTCAAGGACTGGTGAGAAATCCACTGTGAGAAAAAGGACGAGACATAACCCTCTTTTTTCTCAGTTGTACCCACTTTGAATTCTTTCCGAGACACTGTCAAGGAACAATACTATCCAGTGGGGAGCTATGAGTACAAGTACATACAATGGACCATGCTACGACAACAAAGGGATCAAGATGTGCATGAGCTGACAAATCTATTCCATACCCTGCGCACCAAGTTGGGTATCAAAGATTCAGAGAAACATCTGGTGCTAAAGTATCGCAGTTGTCTGCACAGATACATTTAGGAGGTAATGGAGTTCCTCGACATCTCCTCGCTTGGTATGGCATACCAGTATGCTGCCAAGATTGAGCAGAAATTCAAACAGAAGAAGCGAGACTTTAGATCTGCGAATCAAAAGCAAGGGAAAGGTGCTCCCAAACCACAGAACAAAGGACAGAGCCAAGGCACGGTGACTCAAGACAACCTGTCGAAGCCACAAGGAAAGAACAACACTGCAAAGCCAAAGAAGGACACGGGAAAGTGGTGTGAGTTCCATCTTAAGAGCTCCACTCGCAACACAAGTGAGTGTCGGGCCAAGCAGTCGCTGGTGGCCGAGATGCGGGCTTCTGAGTCAAATGCATGCTCTGACTCTGAATCAGAACCTGACAAGGAGAATGAAAAAGGGAAACAGATTATTGATGCGGAGCCCAATGCCACTGTTGCCACTACAAAGATCCAGAAGGAGGAACATCTCTTCCACTCCCAGATGTGGGTAAAGGGCTCCCCGGTACAGTTCATTGTCAACAATGGGAGCTAAAAGAACCTCATTTTGGCAGATGTCATGAAGCGGTTGGGCTTGCCGACCACAGCTCACCCACATCCATACAAGATCTTCGCGTCAGCCAACAGTGCCTCCTTCCCTATAGCATCAAGCCCTTCACGGATGAGGTATTATGCGACGATGTTCCTATTGATGTTTCTGATGTATTATTAGGACAACCATGCTTGTGGAAGCGTCATGCAGTGTATGAGTCTCGGCCTTGTGCTGTTATTGTTACTTTGGGAAATAAGTTGTACAGGATACCAGAGGTACCACCTCCTGCTACTATCTCTTTGGTTACTGCAAAACAATGCAATAAGCTCATTTCCCAAACCAGGAAATTCATTTTCTTGATGATCCGCCCCCAGGGCAAGAAGAAGACTATGGCCACGACCTCCAGAAAAGGCTCCTCTGCACGAAAACAACAAATGGATAAGGTTGTGGAGGAGTACGGGGACATTTTCACCTCACCCACAGGGGTTCCTCTACACTGTCAAGTCAAGCACCCGATTGATCTGACCCCAGGTGCGCCGCTACCCAACGGACCGATCTATCGGTGCTCTGTTCTGGAGAACAATGAAATCAAGAGGCAGATTCAGGAGCTGCTGCAGAAGGGTCACATTTGACCAAGTTCATCGCCCTGTGGGAGCCCGATAATTTATTATTGTGAAATCATAGTTCTAAATTATCTCTTTTTCTGTGAGCAATGTAATCTATTAATTGTAAGTAGATTCATTATAAAAATTCAAACTAATTTTAGTATGAATGATTACAATTTATATATTAATTGGTTTTTAAGAGTATATGTATTATGTAGGAGCACTAGAAAGATAAATCAGGACTTCATTTTCTGCTTTCCTTATTTTATTGGGCTGAACTGGAGAAAATTGAATATGAATAGTGAGTTAATTGTAAGATCAATGGGCCAAGGCCATACATCAACATTGACCATAGTGGGGAAGTATAAAAGCATGTATATTCATGCAAGTATAGTTATTAATGTAAGATCAAAGTTAACTCTTAGCTTCACTAAAGAAATAGAAGGCAAAGATCTAGCATCAACTGAAATTCACGTGAAAAAGTAGATGAAAAATGTACAATCATCCAATGGAGAGGTAATCTATAATTATCCAATAAGACTCTTGGCTATGCCTTGAGACTAAACTAATTCTCAATATTTTTGAATAATCATCCATTGGAATTTATTAGGAAAACCATAGTAAATCATTGTCCAATGGCCATGCAAAAATATAAAAAAAATAATATTTGTTGGTTGTTTTTCAATAGGTGGACCATGATGGGACCACTGAGAAGGTGGGGGTGTTTTTTTAATCATGGAAGTGAGGTTTAGTAGATTGATAGTCAAGTTACCTTTCCCTACAAATGTTCTCGATCAAGTTATTCATTCATTGAACTTTGATTCATTCCTACTGTTTTGATACACAATCCAATCCACTTGAGTCTTGAGTCTTCATTGAGAATGGCATTCATAGGTTGTCAAGAAAGAGGTTATCATGCACATGCACTCTTCTTTTCTTGGTATCTTTGTAACTATGTTCAGCCCGAGTTCTATATTTTTAAATTATCATAATAGTTCGTGATTATTAGGCTTTTATTTTTTCTTTTAATAATTTTAATTTAATTATTATTAATAATTAAATTAAAATATATATATATGTATACATATATACATATAGTTATTATAGTTATTAAAATTTCAATAGAATTATTAAACTTCCAATGGTACATCAACTTTCATACATGAGAACCCGGATGCGGGTGAAGTTGGTAGTGTTTAAGGTGATGGGATGGGGGTGTGGCATAAGGGGAAGCCACTGGCCCACCCGCAAGAGTGCTGTCATCCAGTTCTTAATGTCGACTAATCGGTGTTTAATTCCATTTACTCTTGGCGCTCGAATAAACCATAGTCCCGCTCCTCGATACACATTCGCATGCCGCGACATGACTCAGCCTCCAGTTCATACTTATGGTGGTTTATTGCAGTCGATTCACAGTTTCACGGTAGACTGGGTTGTTCTTATGGAATGTCCCTATGGTCTGAACAGAATTCCCCTGCCTGTGAATCTGTGGTGCGCTCCAGGAGCAGGGCTTTCTAATGTTCGCACTGTAACTGGTAAGAGGAGCTGTCTCAATTGTTGTTTGGATTTTGGAGAAAATCTCCACTTCTCCCATGCTGGTTCCTGCAAGCTTGCTTCTGTCGCCCTGCTTCCCCTCTCGCCTCAGTCTTCTGTCCATATTTTTCCTCCCTGCCCTGTTGTCTCGAGTGCGACTATGCCGCGCCTCAGGCAGAGAATGCGCTGCCGAAGAGGCTCCACGAGGTGCCAAATTCGACGCTCTCCCTCCACCTCTGGCACCTCCTCTACGTCTATCTCCCACTCTGACAGTCAACCTAGAGGGTGCCTTCTCCGCTCGGGCTGTCGCTTTGCTTCCCCCACTCCTTCCGCTCCTCCTGCTCAAACCCACACCGCGTATTTTTCCTTTAACGACACTCTCAATCAACCCAGGGCGACTGTCTCAATTACGGTCTTCTTTCGCGAAGAGCCTCAGGAAATTGTTCCCAGTTCTCGCCCGGCAGAATGCAGCCTCTCGGCGGCTCAGGATTTGACACAGTTTGTTGGGCTGAAGCACCCTAATAGTGTGAACGTGCAGGGTCAGATGGGCAAGGCCACGCAGGACCTAGCGAACAAGGAAGCGGTGGGTCAACCTACTGAGAGGCAGGACGCAGTGCAAGCGAGCGAGGCACAGATTACTCCTCCTCCTCTCGGGAAGGTGATCCATTCTATTGTTGACCTGTATAATGCTGACGGGGAACCAGATGAACTCTAGTGCAGAGTTGTCTACGAACCTCCTGATGAATAGTTCCTCCTCTTCACTCTGGTTTTTTGCTATATTTCTGCCCATTCTCACGGGCATTTTCATGTGTTTCCTGCTGTCTCTGAAAATTCACCTGTTTTTTTTGCTTCGATATGGTCTCTGGTACTACAATTCTCTGGTTCCCCTGTGCGGGATTTATCAAATGAACTGTTTCAGACTGGTTTCCCTCTTGCAGGGCAGTCTTCAAATTATGGTTTTTTGTTTCAAATGCCACAGCACTCGGCAATGATCAGGCTTCGGCCCGCTGTACTGTACTCCTTTTGTTAATATAATTACTTTTACTTAGAAAAAAAAAGATTCATACATGAGAAAATAGATACTGACAAATGGTACATCATGGCCCGATTAATTTCGCTCAGCAATTTCAAATGGTATAACATTTAGTCAATAGTAATCATCAATTTCTACACACAGAGACTAATTTCTCTGGAAGCCTTAGATTTCTTTGGCTTGTTATTCTTATAACTACATAGACCTAATTAATAGAGAGATTGAGGATAGAAAAAAATCTAGCGCTTAGTGTCCACTACTCAACATGTTTTGTGAGAAATAATACATAGATTGATTTCTCTGAGTGCCTTAGCGTTCTTTGGCTCATTTTTTTAATCAAAAAAACAATAAAAAATGCACTGAGGATTTGTTCTTAGTCCGATTATGCAATTTTTATAAGACAGATTATGCAATATTAATAATAAACATAAATTTATTGCAATTTAGGGAAAGCTCGTTCATGTTTTTTTCTTTATATTGGAAGGTTACTTGATTTTTGAATTAATTTTTAGTAGATCATAGTGTTGGAATATTTAAAATTCCAGAACAAAAATGGAGAATAAAACTCCCCTCTTCAACACAGAGAAAATATAAAAAAAAATTCTTCACTGGAAACAGAGTTTTCACTGTAAAAACTATTTCATTAAACTTCAAAACTTTGGTTACAAAATCTCCTCCGACTGAGGGAATAAAAAATTTTGACTGCTTCAAAACATAGTTCAACACAAAACTCACACTCTAAAATTTCACTCTATCTGTGCATTTACAACTCACTGCTGTGTGTTGACAAATTCTGTCTCTCAAAAAAAAATGAATGCACTGCTGTGCCATTCAAATTCTGTTTTACACTTCTGCTGTGTGTAAAATAAAATTTACAAATCTGAACCATGCACTCAGGCCTTTTCTTCCTTTTATATGCCATGAAACTTTTACAATATATATAAAAAAAACTAAATTAAAATAAAACTTATTTTAAAAACTCAAAACAAAAGTCGTATACCATATGAAGTATGGTGTAGTGTTAAATAAATAAATAAAACATAAACCAAAAATTTACCATGGCCCATGGCCTTCCTTTTGAATTGTGCAGATGATGTATATATGTAAAACATATATATATGGACCTGTACGCACGACATTTTTAAAACAAACATTAAAGAACTTTGAGCACCGGACGTCAACCGAAAATTAAACTCTCCTTCAATCAATTTAGGGTGCCAAAAAAATTTTCTGATGTCATCCAAAATGTGACGTGAAATTTCTATTCAATCTACTTTATGAATTTTCCGCATCCGATTTTGGGCACTCATACAGACGGCTGAGTGTGATGCGGAATTTCTATTAAATCTGCCTCAGTGAGATTTCAAATCCAGAAATTTCAGTTCTGGGACCACTGTCCTTCAATTTTTTAAATTCTGATCAATCAAAAATGGCAAGCAGCTCTCTGCAACATTTTTGTTATACTGCGATCTTGACTGATCGCTGGAAATGGAAGGCGGTTGCCTATACATCAGCTGTAAGTAATTTCAACACATAGCATATATTGAGGAAATATTAGTTTGACAAGAATCAGTTATTTCTCTTGAAACTTTAGGTATTAAAAGTCCATGACACAGATATATCACACTCCCAAATCCAAAGAAAATGGAAGAGCGTTCAATTTTTTTAATCAAACTTTTATTGGTGAAGGGTTAATTTATTATGAGAACATCATTAATGAAGTGCAAAATTTTAAACGTAACGTTTATTGACTAGAAAAATAATGACCAAAACGTCAAAAAAATTTGTGTGATGGGTAAAGAGAAATCCAAATTCCAACCCTGCCTGCCACTTGTTGGTGAGTGGAGGTTATTCACTTTTCATTTATAGCTTACCAGGTTACTCATGTTACCAATATTTTCACATGGCTCACTTTTAGGTGACTACTTATTGTACTTCTTCTTTATAAAGAACAATTGGTAGATAATTTTATATATTATTTGAAATCTATAACAAATCCAGGCAACAAAATTACAACAAATAGAAAAATATGCAAAAAATTCACCAGGGCACTACTAATGTGTGGATACCCTATCATTTCTTAGATCCTCATAACTTACCAACACCTACTATATTGGTATACACATAATATGGCATTTACCTGAAGTATTTTATATGTATCTAGAAGTAAATAAGTTGTATGACAATTGTTATGGCAGATATAAGATGTGTATTATAGTTTATATTTCAATTTTTCTTAAGTAGCATGCATGTGCGGTCCATATAGTGACTATAATTACCAATATATTTCAGTGAAGATGTGAATATGATCTCTCATTAGGTCCTAATTACTTAAAGCATCATTAATTAGCTTTCCAAATGAATAAAATATGTTAACAAATTAGTAAAAACTAGGAAAACAAATCATGCTTTAAAAAAATATGGCATAATGAGTCACACTCTGAGATTTATTTAATTACTCATCAAGTGTCGCTACAACATATATATGATCACCATTACCATATAAATGGGACATGTGACCATAATTTTGGTTTCACCAATGACATTCCACATCATGAGAATTGTTTAGGGTTGATTGTGTTGATTTTTTTAAACAAATCATTTATACATTTTATGGAAATTATAGACACAATTTATAATCACATTACAAGATCATGATGTATGGATATTCTTTATCATTTCTTAGATACTCAAAACTTACCAACACCTAATAGATTGATATACACATCATATAGAATTTACCCTAGAATGCCACATGTATCCTAAAACAAATTAGTTGTATGGCAATTGTTATGGTGCATATATGATGTGTATTACAGTTTATCTTATAATTTTGTTGAAGTAGCATACAACAATTTACATAGTGATATGAGAACAGCTCTCTAGAGTATACATCGATTTTGTACACATGGCTTTTCAGTTTATTTTTAAGATATATCATTGGTGATGCTCACATGATTATATAATGAACCATTAAGTTGAACTATGAAATTATTCCTCACAACACACACATATTGATGAATTAATAATTTTTCTCATATAATTTTTTTAATCTATTTTGAAAAAAAAATAAAAATTATATATAATTATTTCTAAGAAGAACAAGAGAGAGTTTACTTACAATATCTTCGTAAAACATATAATAGTGACGTTTGGAGGAAGCCGTTTAGCGACGCTTTGGGGCATAGTGTGGCAATTGCGACACTTTTTCTAAGTGTCGGTATTGCGAGACTTTTCTCTAAATGTCGGTATAGCGATGGTTTCCCAAGATCAATGGCCCAAAGTGAACCTGATAACTTACCTTTTACCTTTTCGGTAAGCGTCACTCTTCTGACGTTTTGAACGATTTCCATTTTCGTCGGTCTTGTGACGTCCGTCGGTCTTGTGAAACTTTGCAATAGTGTCGCACTTTTACAATTGCGACACTTTTTCTAAGTGTCGGTATTGCGAGACTTTTCTCTAAATGTCGGTATAGCGACGGTTTCCGAAGATCAATGGCCCAAAGTGAACCCGATAACTTACCTTTTCCCCGCACCTTTCCTTTTCATCGTGGCCGTTCGCTCGTTGAATCCAGATCCGACGGCGCTAATACATTTCCGCGCTCATAAAGTAATCGTTTGATGTTTTGGCAAAGCCGCGCGAAATGGGTGGTTTTTCCAAACCACCCACGCTTACGTGTCGCCACCACGTTGTATCGCGTTCGAAAAGCTAGTTTCCGCTTACCACCATTTACCCTCACGAATACCACTGGCGGTATTCCCTAAACCTCACCCGTTTAACCCGAGTTTAATGTCATTTAAATATGGTTATACCATCGAAGGATAACATTAAAATTATTATTTGCATTCAAATTTTCACCTTTTCGCTTTAAACCTGTAAAAACATTGCAGAACCGTTTTTCCTCAAAATCACACCGTTTGAACCCTAAGAAACTTTGCAGAGCCATTTTCAACCTACCAGTACCATTTTTCGACGCCCATTGCCCTGAATTTCCATTACAAAGTACTACATTGTCCTCTGTGAAGCCATTTTCAAAAAATTGAAGACTGAGCACCTCTGCAACGTCTTCAACCGAATTCCGCTGGTTCTCCAGGTACTTTTATTCGAAGTTTCCCTCTGAGATTTCAAAATTCCTCTCGATTTCAAATAATTACGAAAGTTACTGCAAAAAAGTGTCCATTTTTCAGGGAAAACTCTGTCAAAATTTCCCTGGAATCCCTAATTTCCCTTTCTCGCAGTTTTTTCCATACCCTGGTCCGTTTTGCTGTTGAAATCGATTTTAAATACACATTCTGAGCTTTAAATTCCTTGCATTTCCTAAAAACTCTGCTCAAAAACCCCATTTTCAATAGAAATTCGCCAAGAAACCCCTGTTTCTCGTAAAGGAACTTAGCAAACCACTTAAGCTTGCTTCGTTCATTATTAAAAATGACCAAGAAACAGGTAACCCCCAAGAATGGAGGCCCAAAATTTCAAAAGAAGTCTTCTGCAAAGATTCCTCAGCTTATGTCCTTCAAAATCGACAAACCAACTCCTGCACTCATGGCTGATTCTACAGAAGTGGTCAGAACAATCCAGCCTCCAGTCATTTCTCCAGAGAAGAGCCCTTTAGTTGATCTGGACTGTAGAATACTAGACCCTAATGTATAATTTAACCCGCTTGATGTCTATAATTGGTGCTATGGAAAATCAATGGAAAAGGGTGACAAAGATATTCCAATTTGGGAATCCAATCTGCCTAGATATATTGTCCCTCTCACTCATTTTGTTCCTGACTTTATCAGATTATGCCAAGCCTATTATATGCCAGAACAAAGATGTATTGTAAACAAATAAAAAGATATCCTGTTTTACATCACCGAAGAGTCGATAAATTCCATGCTGCAAATGAATCATGACCCCAATTCTGCTTCCCTATCAATAGAAGATTTAACCCAACTATATCTTGACTTGGAGTTCAATACTAGATTAAAAATATACCAGAATTTTTGTCTAAATCAAGTTGATATTCCTAAGTTAAATCCTTCTTTCGACACCGTTGATTTCCCAGATGAAACTAGACAGATTGTCTCAATGCTCTCCTTCATACTAGGATACGCCAGTGATGAATTCACTGATGTGGCTATCCTAGGTTTTCTGTCAACTCTAAGTGCTGGTCAATCACCATCCATTCAGTTCAATTTTGCTAGATTTATTGTTGAAAGTATGCATTATCAGTTATCCAGATTACCAGACGAAGGAGTTTTCAGATACTCCTCTTATCTACTCCACCTCTTCCTATATTATCAAATAGATAAGTTTCCAATTGAATGTGAGAAAGTGGATGCAGAAGGAAAAGTTCTATCAGTAGTATTTTGGTCATCTATTCTAAGGAAATGGAACAAAAAGTATAGTTTTACATATTTCAATGACTCATTTATAGCCCCTGCTATGTATCTCTTGGAAAAAGAGGAGATCCCTAGGATCAATGATGAGACAAGAAGAATTCTACAGTTATCAGAGAGCTACAAAACTGGAGATTGGTATTTATATAAAAATCATACAGAAATCAGAGTGTATGGCTCATCCCTGGCCCCATATAAGTTACCCAGATTTGTTACTACAATAATATTTGCTTTAGAATATCTGAGACAAATATTGAATGTAGATGAAATCCACTTCATAGCTTTCAAGAAAAAGACCCAATTTAAGCTGAAAAATCAAATTGGGCCATTCATTGTGAATAACAGAGAAGCTTCCAATGAGATAAATGTCAAACTTAAAGAGTATAAGTTCCCATGTAGTTTTACATGGAAGTATGACCCACAAGGTATTTTGAGTGAAATAAGGGTAAAATGTAAGTTGCCTGTTTACTTGCATGATCCTAAGCCCCATATTGAAAGACATGTAAATAAAATTGAATGGGAGCCAAACATCCTATCTGATGATGATTCATAGGCAGTACAGGTAATACAGGTAGACAGTGGCAAAGGCAAACAGATTGAACAGACAGTACAAGTGGCTTCTACAAGAAAAGATACCGATAATGTACATAAAAGAGACAGATAATGAGATAGTTTCATAGCTGAGACTATTGAGGACATAAAATTCAGAACTCCTTATAGTAAAAGAAGCAAGTCAACAGAAGAAGAAAAGGATAAGGCTGTAAATATTGATATAAATGATGAAGCAACAAGAATAGTCACTCAAACATTAGAAGAGCTTCAAAATGTAAAAATTGGAACACAACAAAAAGATACAATCATGAAGGAAAACCAGGCTACTGTCGATTTTCCTCCTTCTTCTCAGGAAACTGACAATACAGAGTCAGAGATTCAGATCAGATTCAGACAAATTAAAGAGAAGAATGAAGAGCTCAAGAATCAAGCTCATTCTAGATTTCTTAAGGAAAAGCCTGGAAACAAAGACAGGCTTCTTTCAGCATTTGATTATTCATCCAATAAATTGGTAATGTCATTCTTAAAGCCTACAGTGGCTGAGCCAAAATCAGTGACAGATTATTCCAAAACAGATCTTGAACTGGATGCAGATGCCATTCATGAATTAGATCAAATTGAATTTCATAGGAGCAATATTGAAATGCTATATTCAAAAATTGTCAGTAAAACTATGAAATCAATTAGGCTTGAGAAAATAGTGCTCAACCTCCAAAATCAAATGAGGTTGGACAAAGCCTCACTGCATGCTAATAATTTAAGAATAAAAGCACTAGAAGATATAGTGATTGAAGTAGGGGGTGACCCAGCCAACATTGAAGGGGAAAAAGTATTAATTAAACAGAAAAATGAGGATATAGCTGCTCTTAGAAAACAGTTGAAGTTGCCTCAGAGTGAAAACTCTCAAGCAAAAGAAATTCTACAGCAAAAAATAGAGAATGATGATTTAAAGCAGCTTGTACATCAAATGTCAGGTCAGAAAAAAACAATGGAAAGTCAAATAGAAGCTCTAATGAAAGAGAATGAAGAACTAAGAAAAGCACAACCACTGGTCATTCCTACAGTGATCCCCACTGTAAACACTTCTATACCATCTACTTTGGCAGAACACTTGGCACCAAACGGAGTACTGCCAACTGCAGTGCCAATTACTTCTCTAATCTCTGCCTCTTCTTCTTCATCCTCGCAGAGGACCACACCACAAGACCAAGATAAAGAGATTCTTAGTTTGAGAGGCACTATTAAAAATTTGGAAAAATCCAAAAATGATGCCTTGACTACTTCTAGAGGACATGAGAAAAGGGCTGATCGACTACAAGAACAGTTAAAGATTCTGCAAGCACAAGTAAATCTTACAGATCAAGTGGCATTTATAAAAAATCATTTATGGACCAAAATTATTGATGACATTCATTCTCAATGGCCTTAAATTCGGATAATTTACGAACAGAGGGAGTTACTTCAAGTTGCTAGTGCAGAGATTGACAAGACTAAGAGGGAAATTGACAAAAAACCAGCCCAAGCAATCCAACTCATAGCTTTTTTAAATAGTAAGACTAGGGAAGAGTTGGAAGAATTAAAAATTGTTGATAGAACAGAAACCATTCTTCAAATCAAAAAGGTCCTGAACAAAAGAAACATAATGAGTAATCTAGAGGACCGGTGTAAAGACATGAATTTATCCATCTCAAGATTTTTAGCCAAATACAAAACATTGTCAGAAGCAGGTTTGCCTAATATTCACGCATTGAATGACAAGTTAATGCCTCAGAAAGATTATGATCTAAAAATCAGAAATCATGCAAAAGAGCAAGCCAGACAACAACTGCCTCAAGGATCACCAACAGGCAAAATACTTCTTCAGTATTTTGAAAATTTGTTCTTTTTAGATAATGAGATCAGGCATATGTTCACTATCAAGCCTAACTTTTCCAAGTATACAGAGGCAGATGAAAGTTACAGAAAATTGAAGACTATGAAGATCCCCTCTGCAGAAAAGTGGCAAGAATTCACAGATCTGCTGTGAATTTAATGGATAAAAAACATGAAATTCACTTGGAAATTCATTTTTTACTGTTACCTCAAATGGTAAAAATACAGGGTTAAAGTGCACAACAACAATCAGTTCAAATTAGAATAATCAGTTCTATTTTTGCTTGTAAAAAGGTAACAGCTTGCAAACTGTTTTGCAGCTGTCCCTCTTTTTAAGTTTTTTTTCCTATTTTTGATTAAAACATTATCTCAATTACTGAGATATTTTGTAAACATGTTTTTGTATAAATACTTCACAATTCGAAGTATTCAGTGTGAATAAAATTTCTCAAGACAACTATAGTTCATGCTCTCTACTTGGCATTTTAATGTTTTCTACTTTGTTCGTGCTCTCTACTTGGCCATTGGCCCGTGGGTGATATGGAGTTGTAATCTTGTGCTGAATGTGGTAGTTTTGCAATGTTTCAGCTAATTTATTACCTACAAATTGTGGTCCTCCATCTATGATTATGTCCCTTGGGAGACCATAGCGCATAAATATTTGGAAAAGAAACTGTACTACAGAGTCCTATGTAGCTTTTGAAAGTGCCTCTGCTTCGACCCACTTAGTGACATATTCGGTTGCAACTAGGATGTATGTTTTTTGGTTTGAGGGAGGACTAATAGGGCCAAAAAAATCAAGTGCCCAGCGTTCAAATGGTTCAATCACTAGTTGAGGGTTCAAAGGAATTTCATCAGACTGCCCAGGGCGTCCTGCCCTTTGGCAGCTATCACAGGCCTGCACGAATTTTTTGGCATCCTTAAAGATGGTAGGCCAGTAATAGCCTGTTCGTAAAACCTTATGGGCAGTTCTACGGTTCCCAGTTAGATCCCCTTCTTCAATCTTCTTATTTGTAGCTTAAGGGTTCTTAAGTGCCCTTTTGCTCAGATTCCATCCGCTCCATCAAATCAAGCCTATACATAGCCTTACAAGGTCACCTATCTTGCCCTTAGCACATTTGCATCTCTGAGCTTTATTTCTTAGTTATGCTTGCCTAGAGAGTTGACTCCATTGCCCAATATTCTGGTAGATTCTTCTGGTTTACCTTGAAATCTCTTTATTCCCACCAATCTTTTAAAATCAAACCCAAATACACAATCATAGCTAGCCTAATATCTATTACTAAAACAAAGCTAAATCATACGGAGAGATCCCTCTCTAGAGTTCAAGAAGGCTAGATCTTGAATTCCAAAAGCGATTCTTGGTTACCCCTGGTGCTCTTAACTACAAAAATCCCTATCCCACAACCTGAGAATTACTAGGGTGATAACAGGCCTTGGGGGTATTATGATCCTTGGAGGAAACTCCCACAGCTAGAAGAGTTGACAGAGAAAATTGGACCGAGTACAAAGGTGTGGCAGGTGGGTTTTACCCCGTACCAATTGTTATGGTGCATATATGATGTGTATTATAGTTTATCTTATAATTTTGTTGAAGTAGCATACAACAATTTACATAGTGATATGAGAACCACTCTCTAGAGTATACATCGATTTTGTACACATGGATTTTCAGTTGCTTTTTAATATATATCATTGGTGATGATCACATGATTATATAATGAACCATTAAGTTGAACTATGAAATTATTCCTCACAACACACACACACACAAAGCGTCGCTATTGCGACGGATGCCTCCAAACGTCACAATTGCAACACTTAGACATTGTGTTACAATTGCGACGTTTGGAAGCATCTGTCGCAATAGCGATGCCTTAGAGAATAGGGTCGCCATTGTGACGTCTTCCTTTAGACGTTGCAACTGCGACACTTTGTCTAAGTGTCGGTATTACGACACATTTCTCTAAACGTCGGTATAGCGACGGTTTAGGGCGGGATTGAAAAAATTTGGGGAAATTTCCGACATTTGGTCAAAAGCGTCGGAAGCAAGTGTCAGAATTTCCGCCAAATGTAGTAGTGTGTTTAGAAGAAGAGAAAGTAAATTTGAGCAAGGGAGAGGTGCAACGTGAAGTGGAAAGAGATAAAAAGTAGATACCAGAAAGGGGTATCATGGAAAATATCACAATACTTTTCTAGAGACTGATTATAGTCCTCTTTTGAGTGAATCTAAAAGTGAAAGAGAAGAAAAACATCCCTAGGTAACTTCAGATTATTCCCCCTTGTAGCCCCTGATTTCCCCAAATCTAGAATCTAGAAATACCCAGGGTATTTGTAGTTTCCCTATTGCCCCTACCCCTTGTACCCCCCCTCCCCCTCCCCCATGAAGAAGAGGTATGGGTGATTATATTAAGCTCCATGTTTCCAAAGGAACTGGATTGGAGGATCTAGAGTAGTTTTGGTTTTTATGCGAAGCTGTATGGACCATGAAGCAGATCAATGACGAGAATTTAAAGAAGGTAAAACTTGTTACAACACAGTGTGATAGAGAAATTACATGGTATATGGATTATTCAACTAATCAGAACATAATTTTTGCATATATTAAAACAACAGTGGTAGTAGAGTTTAATAATTTGAAGATGAAGTCATAGTGCATCACTAAGTTGAAATAAATCAAATAGAAACCTACTAAGTCTACTTGGGAGTTAGATTAGAGGTTTAAGGTACTATTGGATCAAGTAAGCTTCGACATAGCTCTGCAGAAACATCAAACGTGGTTATAGATGTGTTGCTACCACATATTAGATTTTCATTGATGCAACAGAAGATAGGAACTCAAGTTGAAGCTCTGGAGATTACGATGAAATTGGAAGATTTGCCTATAGGATATACCAATGTAGGTATGAAATATATTTAGAATTAGTTTGAGAACTTGACCTTGCATGTCCAAGATATCAAGAAAATAAAGGATGTTAGAGAAGAAGTGTGGTGTACAAAGTGCAGATCAGAGGATCATTCTAAATAACATTGCCCTATATTTAGGGATTACATGGCTGGTGGAGAACCTAATCGCTTGAATGTACGATCTAGCCTGTGGTGCGAAATATGTAATTATAGAGGCCAACATCGCTTGTAATACTGCTACTTGTTACAGTAATATGTGCAGAATCTAAGGAATCTATGTTGAAAATTATATAAATCAGTCAGACATGATGAGAATAATTGTTGAATTTATGACCTAATGATGGAGTGTAGTGCTGAAACTTACCAAATGCAAGTGGAAGAGAATGGACATGAGGATAATGGACAACATGATTTTCAAGGAGGCTAATAAGGAAGAGATCAAGGTGGTGGAGCTGGTCAAGGATGTTGAAAAATCATTTTCTATAAAGGATGCCAGCAAGGTCATTTTGCAAGGGATTGCTAGAACCCCAATACGACATGTAAGTATTGTAAATATTTTTACCATGTAATTGAAGAATGTCTTGTACTTATGGAAAAGATGCAAGAAAATAGGAACCAAGAAATGACATATAATATTCAGATGATGACTGTTGAAAGGAGGATTGATGAACCTCGAATTAGTATTTTCACTAGAAGTAGAGTTGCAATTGCTAGTAATAAGGATGATGGAAAAAATGAAGTTGAAGGTGCATGGGTTATAAAGCCTGCAGAGAAAGTTCCTGTTTTTTATATTCAAACAGAAAAAGGAGTATTTTATGGAAGTAAAGAAAAATTTTATGGATGCTGGAGCTTCTAACTCTAGTGCACAACCAAAACCTGATCAGAGAATTAATTGCGACGTATCATCAGCTTCTAGGTAGAACAAAGCTCTGACACAGGATCGATCTCTGGCACAATACTAGGATAAGACAAGACAAGTAAGTATTTTAAGGTATTTTCTAAAAACTTGTATGAAATTTTTAAGGGATCAAAGGATGTAGAAGGGTTGCAAGATTGGATATATTCCTCTGCATCTAAAGTAACACCACAAAGTGAGATGTGCATAGTCAATAATTTGCGTCGAAAAAAGAGAACTGGAAGAGAAATTAGGCTCATTGCGCATATAGGAGTATATGAGATGGACCAAGTGATTATGTATTTGGGATATGATGCTAATGTCTTGACGAATCAGACATGGGAATTGATGGGTAAGTTGAAGCTACAATGGTCACCTATTCAGTTAAGGATGGAAGAACAAAACATATATATTTCCTATGGGAAGACTACCAAGTTTCACCGTGGATATTGAAGGAGTGTAAAAGGTAATGATTTTGAAGTAATAGAGATTGTTGATGACAATAAACCTTACCTTTCATTTCTTGGACTTGAATGGGAATTTGATAATATTGCCATAATTAATCTGAAGAAGAGACATATGATATTTGAAGGAAACAATATAAGAGTGATTGTTCCCTTGGATCCATCACAAGGAGAAAGATACAAAGAACCAGTCAGAGAAGAATAATGTGCGACAAACATAGACAAAATTTATCAAATGACAATGACAAGATTGGGTAAACCCTACTACAAAAGGAAAGCTGAGTTGGGAGAGTGATGGTTCTTTTACCTTAGATTCAGAAGAAGAGTTGGAAAATTGGTAGAATCGGTTGCATTAAGTATCCATAAGGTGTTGATTAAGAATTACCAAATCAATTCGTTGTATCATGTCTAAGGTATGTGAACTACCTTCTTATGATGGAATAGGAGATTTGAATACTTTTCTTAATGATTATGAAGAACGGGTTTAAGAAAATCAAAGGTTCTTAGCCTTGGAGGTAGCCATGAAATCTACCCCTACTAGATGGTGGAATGCACATAAGAAGAATATAGGAGGTTGGCAGGAATGTCGAAGAGTTATGTGGATAAGGTTTGGTAAGATAGAAAAAGAAATGGAGATGAAGTATGATGGTAAAACTAATCCTAGGGAGCATATCCAACTATTCAATTTAGCATGGAAATATATTCCACAACAAGAATGGGTACATGGATTCATTCATACATTAGAGACAATCCTTAAGAATTGGTAACTAGAAACAGAGCTTTGACATGGCACTGAGAATTGGGAAGACATGGTTGATGGCTTCACATTAGCATTAAACTTTGAAGATTATTTCCCAAACATGGATTTGGCCCTTCAAGAAGTCAAGAAGAATATATTTTAGAATTTCACCTCAGTGAAATGGCAGCAACCTAATTGGGTTGTGCAGATAGAACATGCACAAGAATGTTATAACATTATTGCAGATGGAGAAGAAGAATGTCCTCGCAACATCAATATAGCAGAGTCAAAAGGACACTGCGAAGTCACTTGACCTGAAATAGAGATACTAGACATAGCAAAGCCTCTGAATAATAAGATGGTAAACATAGGATCAGAGGAGGATCCTAAGTTTTCAACTATATGATATTACTAGGATTAAGAAACAATCAGTAAAGTTACAGAGTTACTTCATGAATATCAAGATGTGTTTCCCACTAAATTTTTTATAGATTAATGGTATAATAGGAGATTTAGGAGTCATGAATATTCCTCTGAAGCCTGATGTGAATCCATTCAAACAAATACCTTACAGACTGAACCCAAAGTATAAGGAGAAAGTGAAGGTAGAACTTGATAAGATGATAACAATAGGAATTATTGAACCTGTAGAAGAATCAAAATGGGTGAGTCCTATGGTGGTGTAACAGAGGAAGACTCAAGGAGAAAGTAGGTTTTGTGTTGATATAATAATTTTGAATGATACATGTCTACATGATCCATTCCCTACCCCTTTCATAGATGAAGTGATAAAAAATGTAGGATTCTAGGAAGTTTACTCATTTATAGATGGATTCTCAAGCTATCATCATATTAGGATTACACCCGAAGATTGACATAAGACCACATTTGCTACAGAATGGGGCTCATATCAATACACAGTAATTCCTTTTGGATTGAAAAATTCCCCTACTATATTTTATAGGGTGGTGATAACAGCTTTTAAGGAGTACATCCACAATTTTTTGGATGTATAATTTGATGACTGGCCAATATTTGGATTGTTGAGCATTTTATCAATCTCCCCAACTTCCCATGGCTAAAAATGGAATTGAAGAAAGGTAACCACATACTAGGCTTTAGGTCAGGTAGCTACCCCTACCAAGACTAGAGAGGGCTCTCTCGTTGTCACTTTGTAGTCAATGGATGACTGCTGGATAGAAAGGTCAGTGAGAAGGCTAGGTCTAGGGTTTTTAGGTCTGAATTCCAGGGTCAATTTGTAGAGAATGTGTGAGGCTAGATAGGTAGTTTTAAATAATTTTTAATTTCTCATTGAGTATAGGAAGAATTGATAGAGAGCCAGGATAAGCACTGAGGTGAATTCATTCATTTATAAGTAAATATACATAACATGTAAACCTTGTCTAAAATAGAGCATGAAAAAACATGATTTCTACTCATAAAATTACAAGTTAAACATATGGAAATATGTATCTGAAATAAGAAGATATATCATTTAGCATGAATAGATAAACATACATAAGAAGAAAAAATGCTCCAATGCATACCACAATATTATCAACACAAGTTTTGCAAATATGTCTCTAATTTCATTCCAAAATGTTGATTACAATAGCTCCAATGCAAAATAAGACTATCCAGCCCAACAAAAGACTAAAGAGAGCCTACTTGTAGAAAATATGAACCATGAAATCTCATCAGGTTGAAATTCCATCCAAAATGCATCATAAATACATAAGATGAGCCATTTCCTAGATTCTGAGGGAGGTTAGAAACCATTCCCTGAATTTCAGCTATGAACTAGGAGTGTTTGTCCCTTACATTAAATTACATATTCCCTCATGCTAGGAGGAAAAAAACAACTTAATTACTCTAATGCCAACTCATAGGACATAAAAAATTGAAATTTTCACATTTTCTGAGCTTGACAAGTGTCCTGAGGAATCCAATGTTGATTTATAACATTTCTGACTGAAGCGTAGCAGAATTTTGCAGAAGCATAGCAAAAGGTTGCAGCCACTTTTGAGGCACTTTTAAGAGTTCAAATTTAATTCTGAAAGAACAGTCAACTAGCCCTATGTGTCTAGTTTCCAAAACTTCTTGAATTTTGCAAAATGACGCATGGGAATGCCTCCAAAAATATTTTCTCCTAAGGTTACTCCAAAAGCGTAGCAAGTACTCCAAAAAAGTTGCAGAAGCATAGAAAATCAATGGTTTTTGGGATTTTTCTCCAAAATTAAAGCCTTTCATGCAAAGAGGGTTCCTAATATCTGACGTACTCATCAAAATGCATCCATCCATTTAAATAAATCATAATTTGGATGCCCCCAAAATAAGCGTAACAAATGTTTGCTACACTTCCGTGAGGAGGAATTTCTAGAATTGTGCAAAAATCACAAAAAATACCAAAATTCTTCAAAACTTCTCAAAATTGGTTCTGTACCACCTGTGAGTGATGGGCTAAACATCCAAGGAAACTTTAGCCAACAAATCCAATCTGTCCTTCTCTTTAAGCTTCATTTGAGCTTCTTTTAGCATTTTCTTCAATTGTTTTAGTCTTATTTGAGAAGTTGTGTTCCCTGTGTGATAGTTATTTTCCATGTGTCTTTGGAGTTTATTGTCCCTCTTAGCTCTCTTCAAGAGCTTATACAAGTGTTCAATTACCCTTACCAACCAAATTTCTCCATCTTGATTTATCTCCATGGCTATTAGCTCATCAAAGGTAAACTCTTCAGGTGGATGAGCTAACTATCTTTCTAGCTCCAATGCCCTTTTGAGGCCTCTTGTCTTTGGCCTTATTGGTTGTGTTTTAGTCTCCATATCCTGAATTTGATCAAAATATATGACTTGCTTACCTTTACCTTTATCTTCCTCTAGGTATGGCTTGGGTTTGCTTTGTAACAACTACTTTACCTTCAATTCAAAATTCTCCTATTGTAAGAAACTGATTTGAGAATTAGCAATGGATAAAATCCTCCTCAACTCTATTATTTCCTCATCTTTCTCTTGAATGATCTCCTCAATTGATTTTATCTCCACCTGTTCTTCTACCTCAAAATCCTATGGCGCTGATCCACTATGTTGTTGCAAAGGTGTTTCATCTTGATGCATAATAGGTTTCTCCTCCATTTCACTTTGTTCAACAATGGTGTCAAGTGCAAGTACACTTTTGATAGATTTGGGCGCAAATACCTATCTCTTCCCCTTCTCATAGGTATGAGTAAACTCAAAAACCCTAAGAGCCTCTGAAAACTGAGTTGGCATGCTAGAAGAACCAACCTCCATTGGTTGTGCTGACAATGATGGTGATGATGTGCTATGCAATATAGGATGGCTAGTGGTAGGCAATGTTGCTACTCTTTCGATGAAGGTTTCCCAAGTCATGTTGATGGATGAAAGGTGATGCAATACAATGAGTGTGACTACACCATGATGAAAAATACTAGGGTGATGATATTTTTTTTTCTCCGAACCTTCTCAATCATCTTAATCAAACTCTTGTACAATAAATGTGGTAAATCAAGTGTTTTGATAGAGGTGAAATGCATCAAAAACCTGATATGGTATCTATACAACCTAGAAAATATTCCTTCAAATGTGAAATAATTCATTATTAACATCATCAAAGGAGCATATTTTTTACGGAGGTGTCTAAAAGGGAAGAGGTAATCTTGTTCCTCTATAGCATGAGGTTTGAGAAATTGTTTGTACTCTTCAATGTAGAAGTCTATTCCCTTGAACCACTTCTCTCCGTGACAAGGAATACCTGTTGCTGAAAAAATTAGGTTTGTTGATAGGTTAAAATATACACTTGCAATAGTGACCTTTCCCATGCTGAAGCTTGTGGAAAATAACCTTGTAAGTTGAAGATGATATACTTCCTCCATGGGCTTCTCACAGAACCTCAAACATCCATTCCTCTCAAAACATCTTTTAGCCAAGGGTGAAGCATTGGTTTCATGCATTATGAAGGTTATAACCTGAGGTGGTGGCCTCCCTTGAATTTCTTCTTCTCACTCTCCATATTCTTCATCATTGAAAGGATGAAAACCCCAGTGTTTTGGTGGGATGGGTATATATACTGAAATTTGGGAAAAAGAGAGTGTAGGGATGGGGTAGGTTTAGAGGGTGAGATGGAGGGTTATGGAGCTAGGGAAAGCTCTACAAAAAAATCAGTAGATAGGTTTGTATGTTAGCTCCATGTTGTGAGTGAAATTAAGTTAAATGGATGTGAGGAAGGTGGTTAAAATATGGAAAGACATGAAATTCCCAATTTTTTATTGTGAAAATTGGCTAGAATTTAGGGTTTTATGAAAATGACTGTTAGGGAGGACGTGGATGATGAGAGATGAGAGTATGTGGTATATGGGAGGTGTAGGGTAGTGTTATATGGTAGCATTAGGGCTTATTCAACTGGATTAGGTTAGGTCTTATTCAACTGGAGTCTTTCAATGACATGGAGAAGTTATGATATAGAGAAGTGTAGAGTGAACATGAAAATCAATAACAACTTAATGATTTAACCATGGGAGGTTATTAATATGTAAACTCACTATTGTGAGAGGTCCAAGGAGTAGTGACCACAATCTTTGAGCTTGTTTGAATGGATTTGAAACGAAAAACTTAATTTCTTCCCTCATTCCAGCATCGTAACACCACTCCACAGAAGTGTAACAACTGTGCTGAAAGCAAAACAAAGGCCTAGCAGAAGCATAACAACAACCTCATAAGCGTAGTAGGAGGCTACAAAAACGTAACAAAAGGCCCAAAAACCATAAATACTAGGTCTAAAAGCATAGCAGGAAGCTACATAAACATAACAAAATGCCTAGAAACATAACAACTAGGTCCAAAAGCGTAGCAAGAGGCTACAAAAGCGTAAGAAAGGTAACCCGAGGTGTAGAAAAGAGTAGTTGGAGTGGTTCTTCACCTTGGTTTTGAACCTTTGACAACCTAAGGAGTGAAACTGAGGCAAGAGAGGATCTCTTCCACAAAACAAAAGATAATAATGAGTCAAGATGAGCTTGCTTTTGTATTTTATAACCTTTAAATGACCTTTTTTGTCTTGTAGTGAAACCATAAGACAAATTTGCCTTTTTGAAACGTTTTGACATTTAAACACATTTTAAAATAATACAAATTGTCTTATTTTACCTCCTAAGTATGTTAGCTCCCTTTTAAAGGTGTATTAGTGAAATTAAGGGTGATTGCCTTTGTTTTGATAACAAGTTAGACTTTTTTCAAAGGCAGATGATGACACCTAAAGTGTAGACCTATATGAGGTGAAGTGAAATGACCTAAAAATTTTAAATGATAATGAATGAGATTTCCTTTAAAGTGATGATGGCTATGTATGAGATGAAGGAGCATCAATTTTACCTAGACTCCTTCAGTGACCAAAATTATTTTTTGAAAAATTATTTGAAAAACTAAAAGTTTTGACCTATGACCTCTAGGAAAACAATTGAAAGAGTATTTTTTATCACTGACATATTGACACTAACAAAGAAAAGGTGTTGGGAATTTAAGACTCATGCTCGATACATGTGGACAGTATCATATCTCTTTGAATTTAAAGAAGTGCATATTTTGTGCACACTTTGGCATATTATTGGGACATATTTTTTCAAGCAAGGACTAATGGTGGACCCTAGGAATAATGTTGTCAATGTTAATTTTCCTCCACCTGAGATAGTAAAACAACTTCAAATTACATTGGGACATACTGTGTATTACAAGAAGTTCATGAAGGGGTATGCTTATCTGAATATGGGAAAACTAGTTATTGCTATGCTAGCTCCCTCATCAGTATTAAAAATGTGTGATTAGGATTGTCTCAAATTAACCACTTCTGAAGGGATTTATGTGTCAATTTTTTATGTGTTTTCGATGATCAAATTATGAGTTAATTAAATTTTTAAAAAATCATATACATAAAATTAAATACATAAACATAACTCACAACAATTACATAATACCATGGATGATAATAGAGTTCACCCCTCTTGGGCTACATCTCCATGGACCTACTTCAACTAGCTAGGCCCTCTTGGGATTAAGAGTCAAATGTATGCTTACAAGCACTTGTAGTGCTCCAATGGATTTGAAAATTGCTGCATTGGCTTCAGAACACCCAAAAACCCCATAAATTACTATTCAATCTCTGAATTTGGTTTCCATTTTATCTAGGCTTTACCTCCCATCCTAGCGGTCATGGGCTTGTTTAATCTCCAAAGTGACAAAAAAACTTTCATAAGTGCTCCAATTCCTTTGAAAACTGCATGACTATGTTGAGAGCATCAAATACATCTAAAAATTACTATTCATTCACTCCATTTCTCCTTCAGCTGATCTAGGCATGGCCTTCCTTGCTAGTGGACGTAGGCTTCAAAATTATTCAAGGTGAAAAAAACCTATGTATAATTTCTCCTCTGCCTCTGCAATTGGTTCCAAAGGATTTAGAGCATGCCAATCTACTAGGAATGACTCTTCCTGAGCCAAAATTGGTCGAAAATTCCTCAAGATAGGCTTCATTCATTTTTTCCTAGTAAACTACCTCTAAAACTGGAGAGACTCCAGTTAGCTCTGCCAAAGTTGAAGGTCGCTACGAATTTGGAGATTTCGCTGAAAAACCCACCATATTAATTGAGTATTAATTAATGTATAATCTAGGGATAATTTTTTATTAATGCGCACTAAGTGCGTTTAACTTGGGTGCTAGGATTGGGTTTTGTGCAGCGGTCATGTGGGAGGAGGGTTGGCCGTCTCTGTTCCCGCCCTCGGATCCACATCAAACTTTAAATATTCCTTAGCTGCATAGATCTTCAATGTTCAAGGGCGTGGCCTATTGGTAAGTGGTGGTAATAGATCTAGAGAGGTCATGGGGTCGAGCCCCGACCTCGCCCCTCGATACAAGTTTTTGGCCACATTTAAATATATTCCATAAAACCATTGTAAACGCTCTCCATATACATCATCCATACCATAGGTTAGAACTTTGGATATAAGCAATATGCACCTCCACATTAATAAAAATTTAATAAGTTTTTAAACCTTGGTAAATACACCATGGGTCTATGGTTTATGCGGATCTTTGAAGTTTTATAAAATGTATTCGCTCCAACCATAATGTATTAAACCATACCATGAAATTTGGGTGTATATATATATAATATGTGGAATTATATAATAAAGTTTGGATTAAATACACACACACACACACACACACACACACACACACATATATATATATATATATATGATATTGACTATATAAGATATTATATATATATAATCCAACCTTAATACACATAAAATAATTTCCAACACATAAAAATTCATGAACCCAAATTCAACCTTGGATGACATTGGGAAATTTCCTTCTTCTCAAACCAAACTAGAAAATCCTATAGTGACACTTGTCATAGTCCCATTGGGAAAAAACTTAAGAAGATTCCCTGCATGCTGACTGGGTTTCCATGTCATCACCCTGTACCTGTTCTGCAATTTAAAAAAAAAAAATTGCATGTTACGAATGGCGATCAATAGGCTATAACTTCTTCATCCAAGATTGGTTTTTCAATAATGAGTTTCGTTGGATTCCTGGTGATGGGACGATCACTGTCGTTATAGTTTGGTGCAATTATGATAAATTTGAAATTTGAGCAAATTTTTTCCCCTAATCCAGATTATGATCACTCCTTCCCACTGACATGCTTTTGGACCCACAAAAGTTGGTTATCTCATGAGAGCTAAACACTCTTTTGTTTCCCAAGTTCTATCATCTTGATTCTACTTGGAAAACTCGCCATGACAATCACTTGGGTTCACTGACATGCCTTGCCTTGCAAATGGCTTGGCTCTTCAACCACTATTCTCCTTTTGTTGCTGACCTAATCCAACCCTTGGTGGTTGCTTGCTGACTAACATAACACTTTTTTGTTCCAAATTAATTCCTCGGTGATTGGAATGTAAAAATTATAGAAACAATATGTATACCAATGGATTCAATCTGATTATGCAACATACTGAATCCTTCTACAATTAATTATGTGGAGTTAAACATGATCGCACAATCACACCAAGTAAGAGAAAGAAGCAAATCAATCGACAACATAGATATTTTTCCTGGGGAAAGCTTGCTACTCAAAACCCCTCTATCTCTATTGTATAATGAACCAAGGAATCATGAAACAGTTATAATGCACTCTTCTCGCAAGAGTCTATTGCACTCTGCTAATTGTCTCACACTGATCTGGACAAAATTGGGCTAGTACTTAGCCAATTCTCAGCCTCTTCTCAGCCTACCTTTCTCAAACAATCCTTGTGGAATGCAATCCCTATTAATTAGGAATTTCAGCCTTCCTTTACTGCACAAGTATCATGGGAAACCTATGGTGTATATAATTACGCCCGGGAAATTTGATACAAATAAAAATGATAGATAACTTCCCTTTAACCTCTATCTCAACTAGGTCTTCATCATAACTCACATGCATGCAGATATTAATAGTAAATCATTAGTCACTTGACAGATCGCTGCATGTGAATTAAATTTTATTTAATTCACTTGACCTCTCACTTGTGCAACAATTAGTTACAACTAGTTAAACTGATTTTAACTCACTTAATTGAGTTAACTGATCTTTAATGCATTAAAATAATAAACTAACTGCAACTTGGACTCTAAAACAAATAGAATCACTCTACATTCCTCACCAACCACCCTCAACTCTAATTTAATGAGTTAACTGAGTCTATCACACTCAGTTAACTATTACAAGTGTTTATGCGATAAGATTATAATTTATTGTCCAATTTATTTAAGGGATAAATAAATTTGACACACATTTCTTCTAATTTAATTAAGAAATAATTAAATCAAAAGCCTCCATGGTAGCCATTTATGGATTCCATTTTCTAGATGTTGTTTTTGGATGTCAATTTCACTGTTTCTTGTTGCAAATTTCAACATGGAAAACGAACTTATTTCCTTCCCACTGAGAATCATGTTCCTCCTTTGCACAAACATGCATTTGATGCAAGCTTATCCTTGGAAACCACTTTTCCAAATTAAGCCCATCTCCACAGTTCCAAATTCCACAAATGGAAGAATGCATTTGCCACTCCTTCTCTTCTTGGCGTTAACACATAAAATGGTCTACAATGGTTGCAAACTTTTTTTGGCTGAAAATTATTTGACTTCTTGTCACAAACACAACCATCAATCTGAAAAACACATCATGAAAGAAGCATAACTTGATGACATATCCTCTTGCTCCTTAAAAGAAACAAATTTCACATCATGTGAACATTGCCATGTACTCTTACATCTTGGTGTCAAAATTCATTGACCAAACACAAGTCGACAAAACATGCCTATTCAAACCATTGAATCTCAAGTCAAGCATAAGCATGTGTAATAATTTGACGATTCTTTTCCCAAAACAAAATGAATTTCGCATTTCATGAAACACTTTGTCAACATCTCCTTTTCATCTTTGGAGACAAAAAAAACTCTTCCAAGTCGATATGACATGCATATAACACACAATCGACCAACACAGGTTGACACTCATGCATCTGCAAATGATCAACACTCTCAAGTTGACAACATACATGTTAAACAAAGAAATCAACCAACACAAGTCAACTACTCATGCATGTTTAAGCACAAGGAAACTGTTGTACACTTTCTCTCCTTCATTTAAATTTTGGTCACCAATTCCTTTTAAATCTGTTTCCAATGTCTTTGTGGTCAAAAACCCCCATGTCGCACTCATCGCCATCTTCTCCGCCCAGAAATACATTGTCCAAAGGTTTAAAACCCGCATTTTAATATATTGGGCCAAAGCCCCCCAAGTCCTAAGCCCCTTCCCTTGTTACTGTCATACGACCAGAGCCCCAGGACCACAGGCCAACAGCAAGAGGGGAGATTATCGTTTGTGTTTCAGGCGCGATATCCACCGTCCGATCTAATTAAATCAACGAGGTGGTGAAAATTTTATATGGAGGGCCCCGCAAGCCGGAAACTGGTGGTATTCCCCCCGCACCACTCTCAGCAAAGCGGCGGTATTTACCACGGGGGCAGCGATCCCATAGAGAAAGTGCTGCGTGTCATGGGTATGGGTTCTAAAACCGCTTCCCCCGCACGTTAATGTCTGTACAATCGCTGGGCAGCGAAATCTATGTGAATCGTTGGATCTTCCGATCTCTATCCAACGGCTGAGGTGTATCAGAGTTTCCCACTTGTTAACACATGTTTGCTATGATCTGTGGCCCACCATCGTGCCATCCCCGCCCACTTTTAGCCGTTGATCAGTGTTCGCCATCCTACGGTCTAGAGCCCAGTCTTCCCCTTTCGTTGACTCCGCTGCCACGTCTGTCCTCCACCTGTCCCCCTGTGTATCTGTGACGTCACCCCATTATATGTATATATATATATGTGTGTGCATTTGTTTAGGTGTTTTTATTTTTCGTTATTCCTTCCTCACGACCAGACTGTGTCACGAAGAAAATCCACATTTCGACCATCTGCCTACCCTTCATCGATTTGCTTCTGCCACCATGCGTCCCCCTGTCCCCTGATCGTGTCCACGATGTCGTCTTCATCCCCGCCTCCATCTGTGTCGGTTTTTCTAATATTTTGTGGGTTTTGCAGGTTTTAATATAACAGGAGGGCATTTTAATTCGCTGCCTCTGTTGCAAAGGTTTGGGGCCCATAAAAGATGATTTCCTGTGGGTGAAATTTAATGAAGAAGCTGAGGGTAGGTGCATGAATTGACCACCATTAAAGAAGACAAAGGAATTCATTCACAGAACCCTCCAGAGAAATTCGCCCTGCAATAAATATCCAGGATTCGAATCCAAAATCGAGGGCCGAGAGTACAGTACAGGAATGCAGATTATCTCAAGCCTCCCACGGCAGCAGATTTTCCCTCAGCTGAAGGCAACACATTGCATATATTTTATCATTTATGTCTTATATATAAGGAGATTTTATCTCCCAGCATTCATTTCTTTAGACAGGTGGTCTAGTACAGTCATTTATAGTTAGTCATTCATAGAGTGGGCGCGAAGGTTTTCCGCCATTTTATTCAAATTGAGTCATTAATGGTGTTTCGTCTACCTCCTCCTCTAGAATCCTCTATCTTTCCTATAAAGACCCGAAAAGAAGACATTGTAAGGGTTCCAGATTTCTATCAGCAAACTGTGCAGTGAAAAGGCTCTTGTATACATCTTGTAATATCTCCTGTATGAAGCTTCAGAGCCTGTAGGGTCTCAGTGAGGAGGGGTTATGACTGTAATGAGGATTCTGGTCTCTGGTATCTCACAGTATGTAATTTCTTTTATGTGTTAATACAAATATCTCTTTCATGCTATTTGTCTTCTTGTATCATGTTCTAGAATGCGAGTGGCTCACTAGTTTGTAGTAAGGATTCATCCTTGTTGATGCCCTTTCTAGAATTAGTCAAGTGCTTTAAATAGGCCTAGTCATGGTATATTGTTCCATGTTCACTCTTTCCATATTTTCTGCTATATTAGTTGCTTGAGGAGGGTGCTTTTAAAACGCCATTGTCATATAAGAATTCGTAAATTGGTGCACCCTTATGTGGTTTTGTTGTGTATCTGGGAATCAGTCTCATGCCAGCTAATATCTTCTTATGTTTCCTCACTGCACTCATCATCTGATATTTAATTTCTGTGATATATTATCTGAACTGGCCCTCTTTACAGTAAGCGGTCTCTTAACTGTCTGATGCCTTTTTATTGGAGTTTTACTTGATGTTCCTACATTGTTCTTGTCTTTGTACTAGCTTCTGAGAGAGATTGGTCCCATTCAAAACTAATTTCCTTGTTTAGAACAAGAGATAGTAAGCGAGTTCTTGGACTGACAACCCAAACTATAAAGAGCTCCTTGCTATATTAAGATGTCCTAGGCACTGGTCTATGGCAACTCTAGACTGTCTCTAGGAGGGTGACAAAATCATCCACAACAGAAACCATCAAAATTTCACTTTTCATACACACAAACTCTCATGCATGTATACAATTCTTCAACTCTCTCATAAGTATAATCATAAGTACAAGAACCCCATTCATTTGTACATGTACTTAAAGAGCTTAAATGAACAAATTTTTCTGCAATAAAGTGAATCAACATACTCCACTTTCAATCACATTCTTGGGGTAAACATGCAACATGCATTCAATAGGAAAATAATGCATAAACATCAAAAGACATGAAAAGCCTTAATAGGATAAGAAATCTAACCATCTCTTACCAAAGCATTTCAATTGTGGTTATGTCAGCTTCACATCATCATCATGTGAATCATCTTGACCCACGTCGATTATCGAATATTATTTTCTATTCTTTCCATTCTCTTTCTCCACCTTCTTCAAATGTCGTGGATAACTTGTTGGATCCAAAGTCCAACACTTGTCTACAATATGACCTTGCTTATCGCAATGAATGCAAAATAATTGCATCCTCTTTTCAACATGGTTTTCTTTATCCAATATACCTTTGGCTTCTTGCCTCCTTTTATTTGAAAGTTTCATGTGCATGCCTATATTCTTCCAACACCTTGAAACATTATGGTTATCAAAACCACAAAAATAACATGCAAACTTTCTCCAAATATTATGTGAGAATTTTCCATGTTTATCATAATTAAAAGAAACTTGATTAAAAGCATATTTATACTTTGAAAATTCACCTTTTTTACCTTCTTGGGGAGGTTAATTTGATGATGTAGTGGCTCTCTTCAGAATACCAACAATGCATTCAAATACTTTAGAGCTTTCAACATCCTCCTATTCGCCATTCTCATTATCTGCATGCTTATGTGCACCTTCTTGCAAAGTGGGTGTAAAAATTTTGCATTCCTCATGAACACAATATTCACAAGTTTGAGGTAATGAACATGAAATGAAAGTCCTTCCTGGAACACCTTCATGTGCCTCCTTGGCTTTAGAGCTTTCTCCATCATGTTGTCCATAACCAAGACCCAAACACTTAGGCCTTTCCTCGACAACAATTGGCTCAACGATGCATTTTGCATGTTTTCATAATCCTTTACCTTCATAGCACATCTTCATCAATAATTTGGACCCTATTCCTCTAGGGTGTCTTTTAAAAGCACATACACATTCATTTTGAGAAGAAATTGAAGATAAAATTGAATTTCATACCTCTTTCTCAAGCTCATACATGGCTAAGGCTTCCTTGGCGTCATGGAGCTGAGCCTCCATCTCATGCATCTTTTGAAGAAGATAATTTTCAATATGGAGCTGAGTCTCCATCTCATACATATTTTCAAGAAGCTCATACTTCTCCTCCTTAATGGAAATCAACTAATCTTGAAGTTTAGTGCTCTCCCTCTTATCTTCAAATTTCTCTTGCATCCTATTAATCATGATATAGAGTTTCTGTAACATCTCTTTATCAAATATTTTTTATAAGGAAGATGGATTAGAAAAATTTCTTAATGACGCTGCCATCACACCTACAATGCATACAAAACTTCTTTGTTGTGATTTGAGAATTCAGTTCTCAATATTGACCTTCTTCTTTACACATAAACTTGCACACAGTTAAATTCTCCTTGCACACATTCAAAAACCAATAGCTAATTATTGTAGCTAACCTTGGCTAAAATGAGCCCAAATTTTTCTCTGATACCAACGTGATATGAATCTGGGGAAACTAGTTATTGCTATACTAGATCCCTCATCAGTATTAAAAATGTGTGATTAGGATCGTCTCAAATTAACCACTTGTGAAGGGATTTATGTGTCAAGTTTTTATGTGTCTTTGATGATCAAATTATGAGTTAATTAAAATTTGAAAAGCTCTTATAAATCAAATGAAATACAGAAACATAACTCACATCAAACACAGAATACCATGAATGATAACGGATTTCACCCCTCCTGGGCTACATCTCCATGGACCTACTTCAAATAGTTAGGCCCTCTTGGGATTAAGAGACAAATGTCTGTTTACAAGCTCTTGTAGTGCTCCAATGGATTTCAAAATTGTTCTGTTGGCTCCAAAACACCCAAAAACCCCAAAAATGACTATTCAATATCTGAATCTGGTTTCCATCTGTTCTAGGCTTGACCTCCCATCTGTTGAAATTTGCAACAAGAAATGGTGAAATTGGCATCCATAAAATGTCACCCAGAAATGGCTACCATGCAAGGATTTTGATTTAATTATTTCTTAATTAAATTAAAAGAAATATGTGTCAAATTTATTTATCCCTTAAATATATTGGACAATAAATTTTAATCTTATCTCATAAATACTTGTACTAGTTAACTGAGTGTGATAGACTCAGTTAGCTCATGAAATTCGAGTTGAGGGTGGTTGGTGAAGCATGCAGAGTGATTCTATTTGTTTTAGAGTCCAATTTACTGATTGTTGCAATAGTGAGAGGTCAAGTGAGTTAAATCAGATTTAATTCACTTGTAGCGATCAGTCAAGCAACTAACGATTTACTATTAATAGTTGCATGCATGTCAGTTAGGATGAATACCTAGTTGAGATAGAGGTTAAAGAGAAGTTAACTATCAGTTGTATTTTTAGCAAACTACCCAGATGTAGTTAAAACACCATAGGATTTTCCATGATGTTTTCATAGTCAGGGAAGGCTGAAATTCCTAAAGAATATGGATTCCATTCCACATGAATTTCGTGAGCAAGGCAGGCTAAAGACAGGCTGAAAATTGGCTAAGTGTTGGACCAATTTTGTCTGGATCAGTGTGAGACAGTCAGGATAGTGCAGAAAACTCTTGTAAGAAGAGAGAATTGTATTTTTCATGATTCCTTGGTTCATTATACGATAGAGATAGAGGGGTTTTGAGCAGCAAGCTTTCCCGAGGAAAAATATATGTGTTGTGGATTGATTTGCTTTCACGTACTTATTTTTATTTTGCAATCATGTTTAATTTTCGTAGAATTAATTGTAGAATTATTCAATATCTTTCTCTATTATATTGCATGATCAGATTGAATCCATTGATATACATATTGTTTGTATAATTTCTACACCATCTTGGTGGCCATGGGCTTGTTTAATCTCCAAAGTGACAAAAAAACTTTCAGAAGTGCTCTAATGACTCTAAAAAATATACCACTGTGTTCAAAGCATCAAATACATCTAATAATGACTGTTCATTCATTCCATTTGGCCTTCATCTAATCTATGCATGCTCTTCCTTCCTAGTGGCCCTAGGCTTCAAAAAAATTCAAGGTGACAAAAACCTCTGTAGAATTGATCCTCTGCCTCTGCAATCTATTCCAATGGATTTAGAGTATGCAATATGCTATGAATGACTCTTCCAAAGCCAAAATTGGTCAAAAATTTCTCAAGATAGGTTTCATTCAATTTTTCCTAGTAAACTGCCTCTAAAACTAGAGAGACTCTAGTTTGCTCTGCCAAAGCTCGAGGCCACTCTAATTTTGGAGATTCGGCTGAAAATCTAGACATATTAATTGAGGATTAATTAACAGATAGTTTGGGATAAGTGTGGATTAATGAGAGGATCTAAATGCATTTAACTTGGGTGCTAGGATTGGGTTATGTGCAGTGGTCATGTGGGAGGAGGGTTGGCCTGCGAGCAGGCCCCCTCCGTTCTTGCCCTTGGATCTGCATAAAACTTTAAATATTCCTTGGGTGCATATCTCTTGAGGTTTCAATGGTGTGGCCCATTGGTAAGTAGTGGTAATGGAGCGGGGGAGGTCATAGGCTCATGCCCCGACCTTGCTCCTCAATACATGTTTTTGGCCACATTTAAATATATGTTGTTGGGTGAAACTATCGTCATCAAATAATTTCCCTAACATAAATTATCAATTTGAGGGTTTCGTAGACTTACGAAGCACATGCACTAGAAATGCAGGACTAAAGTTAAACTAATACTTTTGTCTCTGATTCAAGATGTAATAAACGACAAAAGAGGCTCCTAACTTAGGAGAACCTAGTCGTCCTTCCCCAGATTATTGCCCTGAATAAAAGAGACCAAAGAGAAGAAGTATGTGATGTGTAGAAAGTGAGAGAAAAGGCTCCTAACTTAGGAGAACCCGATCGTCCTTCCTCAACAATTCTACTCCAACAACATTACCACCGCATCATATCAGAAACTGAAAATGTGAAATTGTATAAGAGAACAACAACATGTGAAGAATAACCCTATGTCAACATATATCAATGAAGAAAAATAATGAAAGATTAAAAAACCAAAACTTTTATTCTAGACTCTAATTCTCCCTATTAATTACATATATCTATTCCATATCAAAATGAAGAGAGATAACTTCCTTTTATACATGAGTGCTTTGAAAAAAAGATAAGAAACTCATAATATATCCACTTTTATCTCAACCAATATCCCTATAATTATAAAATATGATCCCTTCAAATCCTCACTCATCTCTTACAAATATTGGATGAGATATGTTATCCAAATCTCCATGATCTTCTCCTTGGAATATTTCATGATCTTCTCCTTGAAATCTCCTTGATCTTCTCCTTGTAATAAGCTTGAGCAATTATCCTTTGAATTATTGAAATGGTGGAGGAAATATTCAAGAGTATTTGTGAATAATCTTTCTAGATAATCCTACACATTACAAATCTTATCCACATTTGAGATATTAATTAAATATATCAATTTTCCAATAATTAATCATACATTCTCTTATAGTATTAAAAATAAATAAATTGGAAAATAGTAAGGTGAACCCATGAAGATGATATGGTAAATGGTTAAATGAGGTGATGGAATGTGAGAAATGGCGAGGATAAACATTATGAAAATGCGAAAATCACGAGGCCCAACATACCCCCCAACTGAACTTGTTGCATGTCCTCATGCAACCTTGCATGGATTAAAAAAATTTGGCTTTGCATGATTATGGTTTCTAATAATGCATCATTCTAGGATGTAAAATACATGTACCCGACTAATATTTTCTATGGTTGGTTCTTGTGTTAACAACCATGAATATAAAAAATGTTGGTTCTTGTGTTAACAACATTCACTTCTTTTCCTTCTTCTCTTTTTTTTAACACATGTACTGAAAATGATCATCTACTGGAAATGATAAGTTATTAATATGCATAAGAAAACCTTTTCTCATATTTTTGAATCATGCCAAAATATATATCAATGTTTTTGAATCAAATTGCATTGAAGTGTAGTTTGGAAGAGTCATGTGGGTCGACAATATGTGAGGTGATGAATGGAATGAATGGTAATGAATACCCCCCCCCCCCGAAAACTGAAGATGTTTTATGTTTACAAAATGGTGAAAGATGATTTAATATGGCAAGGGAATTTTCCAAGTTCATTTATTTTCAACATGTAAGAAAATTGTTTGATTAAAACTTAGAAAATAACATACCTTCACTTACCCAAATAGTTGATGAAATATGCAACATAAATGTAGCTGCTATCGCTTCTAGATCTAGAAAATTTCATGCTCATTTGTATGAGAGAAAACGTCATGCTGTTAGATCAGGAAAATATCGTGGTGTTGGATCATGTGAATATCATGCTGCTAGATGAAGTGAAGGAATCTGAAGTGCTGATTGGTTGTATGAATCTAAATATGATGTTTGAAAGTGGAACTGTCGTACTCTCATATGGCTGGAGAAATTCTATTGCAATTGTTGATATGTCATGAAAAATATACAGTCTTCACCCGCTACATAACCCGATGATACATTTCTAGCCATGTGAATGAATGTGTCGATTTCGAGCATGAAAATAAGTCATTGTATTACTGACCATTAATGGATGTCGTTAATCAACACAAGACAAACTCACCATTGATGTTAATGAGTGCCAAGGTACCCTAGTACATCTTGCGAAGTTCGAATAAATGATCTGATGTCGAGCCACTTGTGAAATCAAACAATCCAGAGACATTGATGTACTCCCATGACTATCGGCGAGTTGTCATTAGGGCATACAAGCCTCAAGGTACTAATGATGACTTTAGTCTCTATCCCAGATAAAGAGCTGAAGTCGATGGGTCGAGACTTGTTGAAAGGTGGACCTTAAGGAATCCCACATCAGTCAACGCAGGTTTATACAAAATTATTGGTAGGACTATAATGGAAAATTTTGCAGTAGAAACGGCTTTTAGGAAAATGATGGCAAGGAAATGGAGTCATGGAAAAATGAGATGCTTTGGTTTTATTTATGAGACCAAAGATAAACTGGAAATGATGAAAGAATGTATGCATCTCTGCAAAGTGGGCTTTGATATGGATGACTGATATGGATGGCTTCAAGTGGGCTTCTCACCGGGCATGCAAGCATAGAAGGAGAAGGGTAAATGAACATGTCATGGCGCAATTGGTTTTATCAAAGATGTTTTTGTGATAGACATGTGTGAAATTTTTAGTTCCTACCAGCTTTCTCTTTTGCATGAAATTGGATCATCTTTAAACATGTGAAAGCTTAGTACTAATCCTGTATAAAGATTGTAAGAGCGTTGAAAAATATACAATGCAGGAATTAGTATGAATGCTTCAAATTTAAACTGAAATACATTTTTTTGCGTCACACGTTCTCTAAGCAATCGACTTGAAAACCATCTTAAATAATTGAAAAAAACAAGGCCCAATTTTATTATCCCTAAAAATATGATTGAAATGTTTATTTGCAAAAGTTTTTTTTTTTTTTTTACATTTTGTTTTTTTTGTTTTTTGTTATATATATATATATATATATATATATATATATATATATATATATATATATATATATATAAAATAAAAAAAATACATTAAATAAAATATTTCTCATAACATAGCCTTACCTAGATATCCATTCTAATGGGCCTCTAATTTATTCATATTTAAAGCGTATGGAAATCAAGTTGATCTACTTAAAATTGGAGTGGCACGTTGGTAGTATTTTCCCGTAAAATTTTTGCAAATGTTTGCTCCCCACATAAACACATGTACGAGGAGGCCTCTTATGAAAAGTTGCATCATTATTAACAATCACGTGTTCTACCATTTTCTTGCATCCTGTTGAATGTACTGATCTGGAAACTGGATGAAGAAGAACGTTATTTGATGGAGCTAGAAGGTTGAGACCTCTCCTCAGAGTGTTGTTGTTCGGTTGCCTTCTGTGCTTCTTCACGATGTTGCAATAAATGGCGTCTCCTCAAACAGTTGATTCAATATTTTTACAGGTAGCATGCTACACTTTGATTCTATAGCTTTGCCAATGCACCTGGTTCACGAAACCACAAACACTAGATAACTCTTGTTGATTCAAATTGTGTTCCACACCAAATTTGGCTCAGAGGATCGAGTCCTCCAAAGAATTCACCACAAAGAACACAACAAACTAACCATAAAATTACCCATTGGTTTGATCCTTCTAAAACATTCAAAATTCAAGAACTGCAGCAATTTGATTTCTGTGGCACATTTTTTGAACATTTTTCTTGACTTGTAGCCCCCCAACATGTTCCTGGGAAAGCATAGTGAGAGCCCATTGATTCTTGTGGTGACCCACCCCTAGAGCTAGCTCCGGTACAGGGCATGGTGAATAATTATTCAACCTCACAACTGAAGTGTGTTCCCTAAACTTGGAATTGAAATAATCAACAGGCAATCCCAAACTCCTAGCTATGAGTTCCAACAATCTGAAAGCTAGTTTTTCCATGGCCTCTGCATATTTCTCACAGGCCTCCCTCAATTCTCATCGGACTCATGTTAAAAACTCATAAGAACATAAGTTGCGCCTCGGCAAGACAAATCTGTTGAAAGGTTAATTTCAACTGCCCTCTGTACTGTAGCCACTTTCCAATTTTGTTTTAACAAATTTATGTCACAAGCCGCTTTCCATTTTAACTGAACAGTCAACTTCGTTTTGTTATTTCTTTGGCACCAGTCCTGCACATTGAAAACAGTCTTTTTCCTTCAAAATAGAGCGTTAAAACAAAAAACATGGTTTCTATTTGAAACAGAGCCTTTACAAAGAAAACAGAGTTTTTGATTTATTTTTATAACACAGGAGTGTTTTGGTATGCGCGGGAATTTGTTTTATGTGAATACGGGTGGTCCCCGTGGCCACAACAATAGACAACGCAGTAGGAGCACGTGGCAGATCGTGATTGGATCGCGTTATTTGTTGGCCCGTCCGCAGAGTTGAGTTCCAGACGCGATGAGATTTTGTAAGGCAAATTTAAAAGTTCATTGCGCATCCCAAACCTTCGTACCCGAAACCATTTGGCGGACGCGATATGGGTTTATAAATTCAATTGGATAATCCATCGCACGCACATTTGGTGACTTCACGGTCCCAAATTTGTAACGCTGTTTCTCGTTTGTATTTTGGTTTAATTTCCATTTGAATTCTAGGGCATAGTTTTATTAAAGTTTTTGTTTTAATGTTTTATTAACGTTTTTACGTTGTAACATTTGTTTTGTTTTATAGCGCGAAAAAGGTTCATAAAACCTTGGCACATATATTATATATGCGTGCTATTATAAAGAGTGTGCCTCGAGAGTTTTAGAATAGGTTTACTTATTTTCTATAGTTTTGTATTAAAGTCTTTTTTTATGTTTGTTTTAATATATGCTGCGTCATATAATGTTTAAAAAGCCCGAGAGGTAGAGTAGTGAACGTAATGTTGTTTCTATATACACAACAGTGTATTTGGTAAAAGAAGACAACGTATATTGCTTTAACACATAGCAGTGTAAAACAGAGTATTGTAAAATAGAGACTTAGAGTGTCTTTGTGAGAGAAACAGAGAGTGTGTTTTTCTCTGTATGTGAGACAGTAAAGTAGAGTTTATAGCACTGTGTTTATGCAGCAATCTAGCTTTTGTAATCCCTCTGTGTGAGGAAGTTTTTGTAACAGTTTTTGGTTAATGAATAGAAATTTTTTAAAGTGTGAAACTCTGTCTCCAACCAGCAAATTTTTTATTTTCTCTATGTTCAAAGGAGAGCATTATTCTCTCTGTAATTTGTTCTGGAATTCTCAAAAATTTCAACATGGTATCGGAGCTAGTCCAGGCTCTTTGAAGGTGTCAAAGAAGCTGAAGGAAGGATTTTTTATTGCAGCAGTGTCTCCAGTAGAGTGAAGACTCAGTCAAGAAGAATCCAAGGTATTTCTCAATATAGTTTATTGTGTTATTGTGTGAAGACAGTCAGTTTATAAATTTACAGTCAAGTATTTAAAGCATAGTTTAGAGTGCAAGAATGGCTAGAGCCAGCACTACCATGAGTATTGGTAATGCTCAGCTCCCACAATTTAATGGGAAAAACTATGATTATTGCGAAATAACCATGAGAGCCCTGTTTGCCTCTCAATACCTATGGAAACTTGTTGAGGATGGTTTTGAAGAACCCGTGGATGAAAATGAGTTTAATGAATTAACACAAGCAGAGAAGGACTTGTTGAAGAGCAATAAGAAGAAGGACTCTAAAGCCCTCTACTATTTGTATCAATCAGTGCATGAGAGTGTGTTTCCAAGGATAGCAGCAGCTAGGATATCCAAATAAGCATGGGTAACTCTCAAGACAACCTATCAAGGCATGGAGAAATTGAAGACAACAAAACTACAATTACTAAGGAGAGATTTTGAGACTCTCTGCATGAAGGAGTCTGATAATATAGACTTATTCTTCACACATTTGATTGGAATGGTCACAAAAATAAGGTCTCATGGAGAGACACTTGAAGAAAGGAGGTTTGTGGAGAAACTTTTGAGGAGCCTACCCTCAAGGTTTGATGTAATAGTTACCAACATAGAGAAGACAAAGGATCTCACAAACTTTTCAATTGATGAGCTACATGCATCACTGATGACACATGAGCAGAGATTGGGTAGAAATGAAAACTCATCTCTGGAGCATGCCTTTAAGACCCAGATGTCCTTTGGAAGAGGAAGAGGTCAAGGCATAGGAAACAAGAGAGGAAGAGGCATAAGCCAAAACAGAGGTGGAAGAAACAGTCCAGCAAATGCTCAAGGAAGGGGCAGCAATCCAAATCAGAACCAAGGCCAAGGTAGCAGCCAATGAGGTGGAAAACAACATGCTCATGGAAAAAGGTATGATAAATCTAATGTCTAATGTCATTATTGTAAAAAATATGGGCATTATGCAAATGAATGTAGGAAGAAGTAGCATGATATGAGTAATAGAACTAGTGAAAATTTCACTAGAGAAAATATCAGCCAAGATAAATTGTTTTTAGCTTGTAATATGGCTAAGGAAAAGAGTGAAGATTTATGGTTTCTAGACTCCAGTTGTAGTAACCATATGACAGGAAACATAGCCATGTTTTCTATGTTAGATGAGAATGTGAAGTCACAAGTCACACTAGGGACAGATAGTAAAGTTTATGTTATGGGAAAAGGAGATGTAAATGTCTTAACAAGGGAAGGAGAAAATAAATCCATAGCAGATGTTTATTATGTTCCTAGAATGAAATGTAACCTCTTAAGTATTGGACAGCTTGTTCAAAAGGGGTACAATTTTTTCTTTGAGGATGATGTATCCACCATCATGGATAAACCACCCAGCAAACAATGTATTGTTGAAGTGAAGATGAAAAGGAATAGGATGTTCCCTCTCAGGATGAGAGACGATTTGAAAAATGGAGAAGAAATAGCAGCAGTGACACAAGAGGCTTTCCAAAGTGAAACAAAAGATGAGAATTGGTTGTGGCACTTGAGATTTGGACATCTCAACTTTGGAGGTCTTAACTTGTTGCACAAAAAATGAATGGTAAGAGGATTTCCATTGAATGAGAAACCAGACAACCTTTGTGAAGGTTGTATCTTGGGGAAACAACACAAAGAAAGTTTTTCATCCGGGAAAAGCATAAGGGAAAAGGCACCCTTGGAAATTGTCCACTCAGATTTATGTGGAACGATGCAAACTCCATCACTTGCTAGCAACCACTATATGTTAACATTTATAGATGATTTTACAATAAAAACTTGGGTTTACTTTTTGAAAAACAAAAGTGAAGTGTTTGAAAGATTCTGCAATTTCAAAGCACTTGTGGAGAACCAAAGTGGGCTGCATATCAAAGTTCTAAGAACTGATAGAGGAGGTGAATATATCACTAAATAATTTCTGTGTTTCTGCAGAGAAAGTGGGATTCATAGGAAATTTACAGCAAGGTACACTCCGCAGAAAAATGGAGTTTCCGAAAGAAAAAATAGGACAATCATGGATATGGTAAGGAGTATGTTAAAGGCAAAACATTTTCCGAATGATTATTGGGCTAAAGTTGTACATTTTGCAGCGTACATTTTAAATAGATGCCCAACAAAAGCAATCATGAACAAAGTTTTAGAAGAGGCATGGAGTGGCACAAAGCAAGGAGTCACCCACATGAAATTTTTTGGTTGTGTGGCTTATGCACACATTCTAGATCAGCTAAGAAGTTAGACAACAAGGGGGAGAAATTTATTTTTATTGGATACAGTGAGGAATCCAAAGATTATAGGCTGTGTAATCCATCCACCAAGAAGTTTATTGTGAGCAGAGATGTTCAGTTTATTGAGGAGGAAGCTTGGGATGGAAGCATAGAGAAAACAGTGAATGTTAAAAACTGTTTGTCTCATGATGAAGATGATGAAGAGATGGTTGAAATACATCTGTCAAATGCAGCACAAACACAAGGACGACAGGGAACACCCTTGAGGAGAAATGAAAGTGCTTCTCTAAGCACACCACAAGGAGGAGATTCGAGTGCTACTTCAAGCACTCATACACCAAATGAAAGAGGAACAAAGTTCAGAAATTTAAATGAAATTTATGAACAAGAGGCAACAAATGAAGGTATGAACTCTTTATTTGCTTTGTATTGTCATGTTGATGACCCTATTCATTTTGAGGAAGCTATTAAATATAGGAAACGGATAGAAGCTATGGATGAGGAGATTAATGCCATAGAGAGAAACAAGACATGGGATCTAGTTGAACTCCCAAAAGTTAAAGAAGTTATTGGAGTTAAATGGGTCTACAAGACCAAGAGTAATGCTGAAGGAAAAATTGAAAGACACAAGGCCAAACTTGTTGTCAAAGGGTATAAGCAGCAGCATGGGAGAGACTATGAGGAAACTTTCGCACCAATTGCAAGAATGGAAATCGTGAGAGCAGTGTTGTCCATAGCAGCACAAAACAAGTGGAAATTTTACCAAATGGACGTGAAGTCAACATTCCTAAATGGAGTGTTAATGGAAGAGGTTTACATTGAACAACCTCTAGGCTATGAAAAGAAAGGCCAAGAGCACAAAGTGTGCAGATTGAAGAAAGCTCTTTATGGGCTGAAGCAAGCGCCAGGAGCATGGTACAGTAGGATAGATTCCTATCTACTGGAAAATGGATTTGAGAAATGTGAAGGTGAACCCACCTTATATATCAAAGAAAAGGATGGTAAGATTCTGATTGTGGTTTTATATGTTGATGATGTAATTTTTTTAGGTAATGATCTTACCTTATTGAAAATTTTAAAAAGGTCATGAAAGATGAATTTGAAATGACCGATATGGGTTTGTTGAGATACTTCTTAGGAATAGAAGTAGAACAAAATGAAAATGGGATTTTTATCTCACAATAAAAATATGTTAATTAAGTGTTGGAAAGATTTAATATGCAGGAGAACAAAGTAGCAATAACTCCCACCATGATGGGATTAAAACTCAGCAGAGAGGACAACAGCAAGGATTTTGATCCTAGTTTGTACAAGAGCATAGTTGGCAGCCTCATGTATTTGACTGCAACTAGGCCTGATATAATGCATGTTGTTAGTTTGACTTCCAGATTCATGGAGAGGCCAAAAGAAGCATATTAGCAGGAAGAAAAAAGGATTCTGAGGTATGTTAAAGGTACTAAAAGGTTTGGTATTTTATATACTACTTCAGAATGTTCAAATTTAATTGGATACACTGACAGTGATTGGGTTGGAAGTGTAGATGATCGGAAAAGCACATCCGATTATGTTTTTCACATGGTTTCAGGAGCCATTTCATGGGCTTCTAAAAAACAGCCTATTGTAGCATTGTCTATAGCAGATGCAGAATATGTGGCAGCTACAGCAGCAGCGTGTCAAGCAGTGTGGATGAGAAGGATGCTAAGGAGTTTATGTCAAGAATAGGTAAAATGTACAATAATTTTTTGTGACAATAGCTCAGCTATTGCATTATCAAAGAATTCCGTGTTTCACAAGAGAACGAAACACATTGACAAAAGGTTTCACTACATCAAAGAGCTAGTGAACAATGGAGAAATAGTTTTAGAACACTGCAAAACTCAGGAGCAGTTTGCAGACATTCTGACCAAGCCATTGGGGCAGAAAATTTTTGAGTTTTTAAGTAAATGTCTGGGTATGACTGATAACCTAGCACTTGAACTTAAGCAGGAGTGTTGAAAGGTTAATTTCAACTCCCCTCTGTACTATAGCTGCTTTCCAATTTTGTTTTGACAAATTTCTGTCACAAGCCGCTTTCCATTTTAACTAAACAGTCAACTTTGTTTTGTTATTTCTTCGGCACCAGTCCTGCACATTGAAAACAGTCTTTGTCCTTGAAAACAGAGCATTAAAACAAAAACAGGGTTTCTATTTGACAACAGAGCCTTTACAAAGAAAACAGAGTTTTTGATTTATTTTTATAACACAGAAGTGTTTTGGTATGTGCAGGAATTTGTTTTATGTGAAGACCGGTGGTCCCCATGGCCACGAAAGCAGATAGCGCAGCAGGAGCACATGGCAGATCGTGATTAGATCACGTTATTTGTTGGCCCGTCTGCAGAGTTGAGTTCCGGACGCGATGAGATTTTATAAGGCGGATTTAAAAGTTCATCACGTGTCCAAAACCTCCGTACCTGAAACCATTTGGTGGATGTGATATGGGTTTATAAATTCAATTGGATAATCCATCTCGTGCACATTTGGTGACATCATGGTCCCAAATTTGTAATGTGATTTCTCGTTTCTATTTTGGTTTAATTTCCGTTTGAAGTCCAGGGTGGATTTTTATTAAATTTTTTGTTTTAATGTTTTATTAATGTTTTTACGTTATAACATTTGTTTTGTTTTATAGTGCGCCAAAGGTTCATAAAACCTTGGCACACATATTATATATGTGCGCTATTATAAAGAGTGGGCCTCGAGATTTTTAGAATAGGTTTTCTTCTTTTATATAGTTTTGTATTAAAGTCTTTTTTTATGTTTGTTTTAATATATGTTGCGTCATATAATGTTTAAAAATCCCAAGAGGCAGAGTAGTGAACGTAATGTTGTTTCTATATACACAACAGTGTATTTTGTAAAAGAAGATAGAGTATATTGTTTTAACACGTAGCATTGTAAAACAGAGTATTGTAAAACAGAGACTTAGAGTGTCTTTGTGAGAGAAACAAAGAGTGTGTTTTTCTCTGTATGTGAGAAAGTAAAGTAGAGTTTCTAGCACTGTGTTTATGCAGCAGTCTAGCTTTTGTAATCCCTATGTGTGAGGAAGTTTTTGTAACAGTTTTTGGTTAATGAATAGATTTTTTTTAAAGTGTGAAACTCCTTCTCCAGCCAGCAAAGTTTTTATTTTCTCTATGTTCAAAGGAGAGCATTATTCTCTCTGTAATTTGTTCTGGAATTCTCAAAAATTCCAAAAAATTCAAAAACCTATTTCCAGTCCCTGACCTTTTTTTTGAGCTTTATTTTGTAATAGCCCATTTTGTTATCCAAGTCTCTCCTCAATTTGGTTTTTTACTTGCAAAAAAAAAAAAAAATTGGTTGCTTCAGATTGGACTGTAAATGGCGTGAAGGCTTTGCATTCAACAATGGTTGGGGGGTCGAAGATCAAGCTAGCATGTTGTTCTTTTCATACTTTAAGGAGTTGGTAGGGAAGGAAGTAACTATGGAGTTGAAGAATGACTTGGCCATCAGAGGAACTCTGATGGGGTTGATGTTGATATTTTGCATGATGCTACAAGAAGGGAAGCACCGCCAGCCGGATAGATGCATTCGAGCCACCATTCTAATTCCAAGATCTAAGGAGAGAATCGTTATAATTCCAAGATCTAAGGATAAAATCATTGCAAAAGAGATTTGAAGAAATCACGACTCCATCCTTTCCATATTCTTCGGCATCTTCTTTCAGTATAATGTGCTCTTGTTGTTTCTAGAGTTCATTCGCCGTCTCACCTAATTGTAGCCATTCATTTTACATCTATTGGTAGTAATATTCCCATTCCTCTTTTTCGTGGCGGTAATGGCATTGCCATTGGCATTTGTAGACGTATCCTTGAAGGATTGTGGAACAAAAACCTTGGCCAGAGGGTTCAATTTGGACAGGAGCTCCACCAATTCCTTCATATCATTGTTAGTATATCCATTCTTCTGGACATTTTCTTGCCCGCTCTGCTCCACATTTACCTGAGAATTTTCATTTGAGGTCTGCCTTAAATTTTCCTTCAAATTATTGTGAATCTCACCGGTCTACTGTATGTCACCACCCTTAGAGCTCAAATTCTTCTTATTGTTGTTTGGATCCTTCAAGTGCCCTAAATTGCCAGAAGATCCTAAATCCATTCCCAAACCCTCACAGGCCAAAATAGAAAACGAGGAGGGAGCTGGAAACCCTACCGAGGAGTAGATCCACAACTCAGAGCGTCATAGCCGGCCTCGTTGGGAGGATTTGGTATTTTTCAGAATGGGATGCTTAAGCCTTCGTGATGCGCAACATTACTCATACAAGAGCCATGAGCCTAAATTTTTTATTTTTATATATTTTTTTATTTTTTTAATTCTTTTAGGAAGAAAAATTGAAAAATTTTGGAACAAATAAATGTTGGGAAAAATACTGAGAGGGGGGGGTGAATCAGTATTTACTGCATAATCAAATCTTTTCACTTTTTCATTCCTTAAAACCCATACGCAACTTTCCTTTAGTAAACTCGCGTATACACGCGGATATCTTTTATGCAACTAGCGTATACATAGAGATCTAGTTATGTCATTAGTTCTTTGCTTATATCAATCCATCATTCATTCATCAGATATTCAATAAACAGTAAACATGTGCAGTAAGAACAGAATAAGCCATCACACAAGCATCACACATGAACACCAGGATTTTTAGGTGGAAACCCAAATCGGGAGAAAACCACCGCTGCAGTTGCTCAGCCTTCAATATTTTATTAATAGAGAAAACATCTTACAACATATGTGCTGGTGCAGACTCTACCAGCACGCAGGCACCCACCTGCGCTCGTTTACCAGCCTCTCCTGGAAGGGAGCTCCAACCCCCCGACTCGTTTACCAGCCTCTCCTGGAAGGGAGCTACGACCCCCTGCTCTCGTTTGACCTCATTGGAAGGAGGCTATGACCCCCACGATCTCATTTACCGGCCCTCTCTGCTGGAAAGGGGATTACGACCCCTTTGTTGAGAGGCCCCAACCCTCGAAACACCACCCCGGACCACGTTTCATCAATTTTCACACTGGATCCAAAACTTCCTTTAGGACACCACTTGCAGGCCACATTTCATCATATTTCCAGACTAGACCCTTTCCATACTTTTACGCACAGTCAACCATGAAATAGATACATATAACTCACTGACAGATATCAGTAAACCAGCAGACCAGATCAGATGTTTCATACCTCATGCTTCAGCAAACCCTAGTTTGCATACGCGCTTTCACTTCACTGATTTCGCGTATATACGCGCTTCCGTTCACACAAACCAGCGTATACCTCTGTATATATTTCATTGCGCATATGCGCTTTCTCTTCAGCGAAGCCGCGTATATACGCGCTTCCTCTGCGGCGAAGTAGCGTATAGATCTTCAATCATTATAGAGCAGCATACTTCTTCAGATCAGATATTCAGTTCAGATTTACCCTTTTACTTCAGACAGATGCTCGCCTCATCTCAGATCTAAGTCTTCCATAAACAGATCTAGCAGATACAAATACATTTCAGATCTAGATATCTCGCTTCATCATTTCTTCATAGGTGCATCATAGATTCAGATCTATCATCAAACCTTTACCCTTTCCATACAGATATACTTCATAGAGAAGTATTCATTCAAGCTCAGACATCTTGCTTCCACACTCATATCCATAATTTGCACAATGAAATTCTTCTCCTTATATAGGTTTTCCCTTTTTCAATACCATGAGCCCCTTTTTCAATACCATGAGCCAAACCAATACCATGAGCCCAAAACTACATTAGACGGGGTCATTTAGGTGGATCATTACCCAATACAATGGGTCAATACCATGGTGATTACCCCTGGTTTTGCACTTTTAGAGCGCTTTAGCCCATACGCGACTTGGCACGTTCTTTTCCGCGTGCATACGCGACTTCCCTTAGACATATCCGCGTATGCCTTGAGACATACTCTTTTCATCATAGATTTAGTACATGCTGAATTCCTTTCTTCACTGCCTTCTGTACTCACTGTAGATACATCATATTTAGCTCATCAAGAACATATTCTATCAAGCACAACTTCATCAATTAAGTTGTCATCTTCTTCATCAAATGGGTTGTCTTTCAAGGACAACACTTAGCATCATATTGTCAATAAACATCATATCACATCAGATTTACATCATTTACCAAGTCCATCAAGTCAAGAATAACTTCATCAGGTGGATTGCCATCAAGGACAACACATGTCAACAGTCGCATGTCTTCATCTTCATTCAGTGGGTTGCCATCAAGGACAACACTCTACATCATATTTCCAACAATCTCCCTCTTTGGACTTGATGGCAACCACGATGGTGTTTGGTTACCTCAACAGATAAGTACATTGACACCATGTCACTCTCCCAATTCTTTGACACCATTATCTGCATTCAAACACCATGTCACTCTCCCCCTTTGACATCAAGGGCAAAGGGCGGATCAAAACCAGCACACTCTCCCCCTTTGACATCAAGGGCAACAGGTGGATCAAAAACCATCATACTCTCCCCCTTTTCTCCTCATGTGGAAGAAGCGTTTTGCAGATTTGATATATACTGAAGTGACCAAGCTCCCCCTGAGATCATGCTGAATCTTCAAACATATTTTCAATGAAATACATGACTCCATGAACTTCCTATCACCAAAGACTCATACTTTCAACACATATCCAACCAAGTGGATTTACATAAAGTGACTCAGCTACCCAACCAAGTGGGTTTAAAAATTTGACAAGTCCTTACATGACTGAATATTACAATTTTACATCATGGGTCTCAACATGACCTTTTCACCAAAAACAAATATGACCATTTATGACCAACACCAGAAAATCCTCAAGAAGAGAACATATTTCAGAATCATCATAATTCCAACAATGCATTATACTCATCAAAGCTAATGCTCCCCCTGAAACTGTGCATCCAAACATCTTTTCCAAATGACTAAGTCTCCCCCTTAGTTTGTGCATCCTGAACACTTTCATCAACAAATCATTAAGGAATCTTCATCAAATCTTTAGAAAAAGAATTATGAGAACTGGAACACCACCAGAGATACCAAACAGTATCAGAGATACCAAACAGCACTGCAGCTGTGCTGAAGAGAGCTGACTCCAACCAAAAATTGTCAGCAATCAGACATACGTGGTTTTCTGTGCAGGAACTCGTGTATATGCGCGACTGTGTGTCATGAAACCCGCGTATCCAATTCAATCTTCTGTATTTAAGTAAATTTGTTCTTCTGACAGACAGAGACAGCTCCAGCTTCAGTTTGTGAAATTCAAATGTTTCCCTGGAACATGTGAGGGCAGATAGATAGGCCAATGTAGTTGTGTCTTCAAGTGTCATCCAATGGTTGTAGCATAATAGTGACCAAGTCTTCAAACTCTTTGCAGCATCAACATATTCTTCCCAAGAGAGATTATTGTACCAAAAATAGTATCTTCAAATATGTGTCAAACAATCATCCATCTGGCCCAATATCACCAACATCTTCAAGATTTAACATGAAGTAATATATGAAGTTATAAGATCTCAACCATAGTAACAAACTCTTCATGATCAAATGACGTCCAACTCATTCATGAGTGAGCACAAAAGATACTTTTCAGTAAACAGGGATCAAACTCTCATCATAATAAACCATATTCCAAGTCATCATGAGTATCACACGAACCAAAGAATGAGCAGTCATATTGCCAATAATGCAATCATTAGTATTCAACCTGCTACTCCCCCTAAACCAGTGCTCCTTCTTAACTTGTGCAATCTGAAACACCTTCAACCGCAAGTCACCAGCAACAATCTCTGCATGATCTGTCCTTCTCTCTAAATTATAATATTTTCATCTCAACAATGAATACTCTTCATCAACAGGCACACAGGACTCATCCATAAACTTCAACATAGGAAACCAAGTATCATATCATCATAATCATGAGTATAACCAGAATAATGCTATCAGTGCAATCATCAGCAGGCAGACTGATGCTCCCCCTGAACCTCTGCTCCAGATCTTCAGTTATCATATGAATTCTCTTATCCTCAAGTATCTGTATTACGTGTTATTGTAACTTCCGCGTGTATAAAACTTACCCCATTAATATAACAGCATGTGGAAAGCTGACTTTCTCAAAATTTCCTTCTTCCCTCATTTCCTCCTTTGAGCTTTACCTCCTGTGCCTATATTTTCCACATCGGAATCTGTTGTCGAAGTAAACATAACAGGGAGAATAATCAAATCAACCATGAGAGTCATCATGCATTGCTCCCCCTGTGACGATACATTACTAAATCTCATAATGTATCCCACATCATTCCTGCAGTCAATAAGAAAAGTCAACTTCAGAAGCGGATGACTGCAGTAGGGTCAGAATTCCCTACATTTCTGATTGGTCCTCCTTCTTTTTCCACATTTGTTTGAACTTTCTATTTCTGTGTTGGAGATTGTCCACTTTCCCATATCTGTTCATCCTGCATTCTTTTTCTACATGTCCATACTTGTTACAAGCATAACATCTCATATGTCCAGAAAAATAAGTATAAGAATCAAAATGAGTATTTCTAATCTTCCTCCTTTTGCAATCAGCTGCTTTATGTCCATACATGTTACATGAAAAACAATATCCCTTGAAGCTACTAGAGTACCTTTCTGAGTAGAACCTGTTTGTTTGTGGCTGAAATGATCTGCTCCTGCAATTTGCTGCAACATGCCCATAATTATGACATTTAAAACATTCAATTTTCTTGAATGAATTCCTTTGAGAATTCATGATTATTGGTTGATCTTTTGTCTCTTTCAACACTTCAGGTTTTGCATTGACATTCTCTGAATTTTTGGCACTTCCTTGTGAGCTAGATTCTCCTTTAACAGTTTCATGGAAACCAAGACCAAGTTTGATAGCAGGAGACCTTTGATTACTTAGAATATTGTCCAAAATATTAGTACTATCATGAAACCTCAAAAGTTTTACCTTTTCTTCTAATTTACCTTTGAGAATGTTTACCTCAACCTCCAAGACTTGACATTGCTTTGTCATGCTTTCTTCTTTCCTTCTTCCATCTTCTACTTGATCCTTTAGATTTAGAATCTCTTCTTTCAACCAATTTTCATTTTCTTCACATGTTTGTTCCAGCTCTTCATTCTTCTTCTTCGATGCTTTGAGATCTTCTTTGAGGGAGACGATTTCTGCTTCAAGTCTTGCATTCTTCTTGTTTGATTCTTCAAGATCTGCTTGTAGAGATTCTTCTATGACAGACCAGATTTTTGCTCCAAGTTCTTCATATTCAAATGGTTGTAGAGGTTCCTCACTCTTCTTACTTGATGCTGCAAGTTTTGTTTGTAGAGTGATGATTCCAACTTCGAGACCTTTATTCTTCCCTTTTGATTTTTCCAGATCTGTTTTTAGAGAAACGTTTTCTGCTTCAAGTCCCTTATATTGATTGGTTACATTGTCATACAACCTTTGATACTTGTTCATCTGTTCTTTCATTCTAGAGATTAACTCTGTGTACATAGCTTCGCTTTTATTAAATGATCTTTGTTGATCTTCAATTTTCTTGATAGCTTATTTTAGATCTAAAACTTTACTTTCACTATCTTCACCATTGCATGCACCAGAAAGTGAATCACAAGAACAACTATCAATACCTGATTTATCTTCTTCATTTTCTGCTGCACAAGTTTTCTGAGATATCTCCTTTTCAGTAGCCTTCTTCTTTTGCTTCTTTCCCATTGCGACGGATCTCCTTCAAGCGATCAAGCTTCTGCAGAAGGACCACGCTCTGAAACCAATTGTTGGGAAAAATACTGAGAGGGGGGGGTGAATCAGTATTTACTGCATAATCAAATCTTTTCACTTTTTCATTCCTTAAAACCCATACGCGACTTTCCTTTAGTAAACTCGCGTATACACGCGGATATCTTTTATGCAACTAGCGTATACAAAGAGATCTAGTTATGTCATTAGTTCTTTGCTTATATCAATCCATCATTCATTCATCAGATGTTCAATAAACAGTAAACATGGAGTAAGAACAGAATAAGCCATCGAATGACATCACACATGAACACCGGGATTTTTAGGTGGAAACCCAAGTCGGGAGAAAACCACCGCTGCAGTTGCTCAGCCTTCAATATTTTATTATAGAGAAAACATCTTACAACATATGTGCTGGTGCAGATTCCTTCCAGCACGCAGGCACCCACACTCGTTTGGATTCTGGAGGAGCTCCAACGACTGGATTTGCCGGCCTCTCTGGAAGGGGGCTACGACCCCACTGCTTACGTTTACTAGCCTCACAGGAAGAGAGCTACGACCCCACGATCTCATTTACTGACCTCTCTTGGAAGGAGTTATTTTTGTTGAAGGCTACAACCCTCGGCACCTCTATGGACCACATTTCATCAATTTTCACACTGGATCCAACAACTTCAATAGAACACAACTTGCAGGCCACGTTTCATCATATTTTCATACTGGACCCTTTCCATACTTTTAAGCACAGACATACATCACCAACAGATACTTATCAATACAGATCAGATATCAGAAACATAGCAGAACAGATTAGATATTTCATACCCTTTGCTTCAGCAAACCCTAGCTTGCATACACGCTTTCCTTTCTCTGATGTAGCGTATATACGCGCTTTCGTCCACACAAACCAGCGTATACCTCAGTACTTTTTTCATTGCGCATACGCGCTTTCTCTTCAGCGAAGCCACGTATATACGCGCTTCCTCTGCGGCGAAGTAGCGTATAGATCTTCAATCATTATAGAGCAGCATACTTCTTCAGATCAGATATTCAGTTCAGATTTACCCTTTTACTTCAGACAGATGCTCGCCTCATCTCAGATCTAAGTCTTCCATAAACAGATCTAGCAGATACAAATTGTTAGTATGAATTCTTCGTCGAAGTGTACGAAAAAGAACCACTTTAGCTACACATAACTAATAGCCCTAACAACAATAATGGCTGCAAAACATCTTCAGATCTGCAATTAGTGGTTAAAGTGCTGCAACAAACAGATCTATAAATGGAAAGACATTAAGCAGTAAAGTAAAGAGTTTGCTCCATGCATCCAACAGACAAGACAAGAACACGATTTTTGAATGAATTTTTTATATTACAGGGCACCTGGGAGGAAACAAGAAGGTGTATCCAGATCTCCTCAATGGGATGGGTTCTTTGTAGTCCTCGGCACTTCAGATCTAAGCTTTCTCTCTCTTGTAGATGTAGAAAACCCAATGTAGAAGGTAGAGCTCAATGGGAGCAACAATGGCAGAAAATGAGACCGAGTGTATAGATCCAGAGTGATCTAGTATGCAACAAAAGGTGAAGAATGAAGGGAAAACCCTCCTATTTATAACAAAATATTGGGTCATTCTAGATCTTGGTGCATGATTAAAATAATGTTAACCAAATCTAGATCCACCTCTATGGAATATTTTATTATTATTTGTTGGAGGGAAAGGGACTTTGACTTGGGTCAAAATCCCTTGATTAGTGAAGAATAAATAAATAAATGATTTATTTATCCTTTTAAGGAAGTGGTTGAGATATAATCAAATAAATAATGATTTATTTAATTAATAGTGGTTGATTTGGTCATATTTAACAAGGAATATTATTTAAGGCGGCGGGGGAGGCATACCTATGCCCGCCGTGACAAAGTACAAAAGAATAGTGTGTCCAGTAAACAAGGGACCGAACCATAGAGTACAGCTGGCATAAACAAAGGCCAGATAAAAATACAATGAAGAGTCTCACATACATGTTGTGCCTGGGATAACAGCCAGGACTAGTACAATAATATCCGAGTACATGAGATAAATACAACCCAAATGCCCCCTGTAAATGGGGAAGGGCTCACAAAATCTGACTGATACATGCAAATCATGGAGGCGCTGCAGGTGGCTAAGGCCAACATCATCAAAATCTGGAGCGGCATCAAAGGCTGCAATGAGGAGGTCATCCGGGCATGTGGGGGGCTACCTGCAGGGCCACCCCCTCATGAGGGCTGAGACATCTCACACATGCCCGGGAATCATCAAGAGCTACTACTGGGTCACTGGACTGTCCAGTATACTCATCTCAATCATGCTGAAAGGAGCTGGAGAAGTAATCAAGTCAAAGGGAAGTGAGAGATCCCCCTGCCTGATCCGAGGCACCGAACAAGAGTGGAAGCTGGAACCAAGGTACACCGCCCTCTAGACCTTACTTCTGGAATAAATGCGCTGATGTCGACAGAAGGAGGTCTGCCGTAGGTGAGGCAATAAGAGACCCTCAACTAAGGCACGAGAGAAGAACAATAGAGCGACAGACAGACTGACACCAATGATGATAGTGGAAAGGGGGAGGATGGAGTGGCGAATGGACGACTTCCCTTGTTAGAGCATAAAGGGCATGAATGACATGGCAGCGACTGACACAATATCGAAAGGGATAGGGGACAGTGGGATTGAAGGTCATGATATGCGACACAAGGGAGGAACCAAGCAAAGAAGGATGGAGGGCTATAGTGGGGTGCAAAAGGACGCAGGATAGACTCCATGAATGCAATGATGACTCGACTTGGATGCTCTAAACAAGGGCGACTGTAGAGTGCTGCCACATAGTAAAGGCCCCAATGGGGGGTCATAGAAACATGAGTACAAAGTGGGCACTCATGACGAAAATCAACACGAACATGGACAAGTAAGGGAGCGATGTGGTGCCCCAAGTACAAGTGTCGTAAGTGAGGAAATTCGATTTTAAGGAGTGGTGAAGTGACCCTTCGTGGAAAAAATGTGTCCGGGTGAAGTATCAAATCACCAAAAACTAAGTAAAACTCATTTGAGAGCTCAGTGAGATCTATCCAGCGGTGCTGACGGTTCGTCGAACGGGGCTACGATGTGGTCGCAGCAGTTGAAAGAAGAAACAGGGGTTCTCTTTTAATGAGGTTGTTTTCCCTCCAAAATCATTCATTTGCTATTGTTGCTGTGGTGAATGTGGAGAGGAGAGAAGGCCCTAAATCTTGCGGCGAACGTAGCGGACAAACCGACCGTTGGATTCGAGATCTGTCAGTTGGAGGTAAGAGGCCTAACCTTGCTCTTGCATTTTGATGGATTAGATTTGCAGGTTAGGGCCCAACACCCCAGAAACAGCCCCTCCCTCCTCTCTACGGCCGGGTCGCACTTTTTCAGGACGCAGGTTTGAGGGCAAAAAGTGCGACCTGGTCCAGAAATGGGCAGAAAACTGCGACCTGGGAGGGGAGGGGGGCTTGGTGCTGTTTGATGGTTGGGAGTTGGGTTTTTGTGTGTGGTTATGGTTTTCCCGATCTGTACCCTGACAAAGAGAATGTGTTTGTGTAGGTATGGCAGAGTTACGGGTCAACTGGAGAGAGAGGGATCTGGGAACACTTCGGGCAGAGATCCAGGCGGATCAGGGCGTCCGTCGCGTATTGGCCAGATTTGGGGTTCTCAAGTTTGTGGAGAACCCGTTGATGAGAGCAGGGGAACCATTACTGGCCCGGATTATCAGTTACTGGGATCCAGATCAGGAGATCTTTGTAGTGCAGGGGCACAGGATCGAACTGACGGTCCAGGATGTGTACTTCCTGACCGGCCTCCCACCATTGGGGATAGTGGGAGACACGCAGACAGTGTTGCCGCGGGGGCGGCATATCATGGAGTTTGTGGAACGCCATTGTCGACCGGGGTTCCAAGTCAAGGGGACTCGGATATCGATCGGGGATCTAGAGAGGCTAGAAACCCGTGCAGTGGCCGCAGCTGTGCTGCGAATCCTGGGCACCCAGGCGTTCCATCACATCACCGGTGGGCGGATGATGATAGTGGAGAGTGTGTTGAGTGGGACCTACTTTGGGTGGGCCCAAATGATGTTGGTGTCGCTAAAGCGACAGTTGTCGCTATGCAAGCGGCAGGTGAATCATGATTGCTCATATGGGACTTTGTTGTGCGCCTTCTTCTTTGAGAAGATCCTGACCTTGAGGCCTCGTGTGCATCTTCCAGATGGGGGCCCGAGAGAGCCCAGGATGCGTCGTTGGGGACGACTACTCTGCAAAGGAGGAGGAGGGGCGGTCGGGCGAACATTTCGACCGGAGTTCTTTTCCCATTGGGATCAGATGCCGTTGTACATAGACGACTACCCTTATAGTGGGATGAGCTACTATGGGGATCCGGATTTGCCACTTCCGGCTGGTCGAGTTTGGGGGCCCGATGGTAAGTGACAAATTACTATTCTTATATGGGCATGTTTAAAGTTTTGGAATAGTACATAGTGATACTGATTCAGGGACTTTTGGTATGCAGATATAGCACCGGTAAAACCGGCCGGATATATGGGACGACCGGCAGCGTCTGGAGCTACGGGTCCGAGTGGATCGAGAGCAGCGCAAAATGATGGTGCAGCCGCCCTGCTGGAGGACATCCGCCGTAGATGTGAGCAGCTGTTGACCGGAGTATCAGAGCGCGGGTGGCAGGATTTAGACGACCGGTACATAGAGCCATGTGTTGGTCTCCCCTCGGAGTGGCGAGGTATCATGCGGTGCATGGCGATGGCCGGTCAAACTATGCGGGATCTACATGCTGCAGGGGCAGAGCCATTGGCCCGGGAGCCTCCAGATAGTGATTAGGGGCATATGGTGCCCCTTCTGATGTATGTAGGGGCAGGTGGTGCCCCCTAGAATGTATGGAGGGGCATATGGTTCCCCCAGTTTTTGTTTGTAACATGCTATGGGCATGTCGTATGTATATGTATGGGGGGGCGTATGGTGCCCCCAGTTTTTGGAACATGCTATGGGCATGTCATGTGTATCAGAGTAGATGGACTCATCAATATATGGTTTGCGACACATATTATGGATATGCATCGTCTTTTGATGGTTGATTTAATGTTTTTGTCTTGTATGAATTGAGTGTGATAAATGCCAATCTAGAACATGGTTTGCAATACTATCTACGTAGTGATTCTGGTCTCTGGGTACATGGTTGAAAGTTATGGTTTCAAACGCACGTATTAAGACTTTTACTCGTAAATAGCGTATAAACAGCACAGGGTTACGCACACGATAAACACCATTTAGTTGCATGACAAGAAGCAAGGAATCCAAACGAACGTGCATATGGCGAATGCAATGCAGCCAAAGCATCAGCTAGTAGGCCACGCACTGCATCGTATTCGGCCTGATTGTTGGTGGCAGAACCAATGCATACCCCGTTAGACAGAACGAGGTCATGCAAGGGGGTGAAGATGGCCCACCCTGCCGAGGCAAGATTCCTGGAGTAGCGACTTGCACCATCGGCGTAACCGATAAAGGATGTGGACGGGGGACTGCGCAAGGTGGTGTGACAAGACAATACATGAGGGGATGAAAGGAAAGGACGGCAGCGTGAGGGGGCAGAAGTCATCGAGCGGAAATGGCGGGGGGAAGGGGCAGGATGAGCAAAACTCAAACAAGGTGATGTATGAGAGCTATCGGAAACATGGCGAGGACTCGGGCTGCGAAGGTCAACAGAGACACAAGTGGAGTGATCTCGAGCATCAAGGGACACAACGGGGGAGGTTGCAGACGGGCGAGGCTCCGAAGGTCGTGCAGAGGAGGATAGGCAAAGAATGGTGACTGTAGAATCCGTCATCTGGACATCAGGGGGGGGGATGTGGATGGGAGCGGGGGGATCCTCAGGCTGGTCTGCAGCATACTGCGCGAGAATGGGAGAGGCGGATTGATTTTGTTCAACCTCATACTCGCGGATCACCTCAATGGAGGCACGGTAATGCGTCAGGTGAGGACAATGATGGGAGTAGTGGCCATGGACACCGCACAAAGCACAAGGCTTGTTGGTGCGGAGAGTCTTGGGGTTCTTGGAGACGGTCGAAGCAGGAGTGGGAGTTTCGGGGACCGTAGTGTCGGGGAACGCGACTTTTACCATGGGGCGAATACGGGGTAACTCGGGACAAGCATGGGTGGCATGACCGATGATATCACATAAGGCACAAGGCTTCGAGGGTGGGGGAGGAGCCGAGGTGGTTGTGGTGTTTTGGTCTTTGGTTGCCCCCTTGCGGGCTTTTCCTTTCTTCCCGGGAGCCGACTCAACAGGAGAAGGGTCCTGTGGAGGTGCTGGGGGTACAGTGGCTATGGAGGAAGCGAGGGGGACCGGTTGAACCGGTGTCAAAGCCATGTAAGGTTTGGGGTGACCCGGGGGGGTGGCGGCTGGGGGATCAAGGTACCAAACCGGAATACCCAAGGTCAAGTTAGGGAGAGAAAGGGTGGCCATGACGGGGACGGAATATACTTCGGGAGGGGGAGCCAAGAAGGGGATCTGTCCAGCAGGGTAATGACCAGGAGGTACGGCTCCAAGATGGTTAAGGCCAGGGGGGACCGAGCCTGGGGGATAAAGAGGTTCGGGGATACCAGCTGTAGGGGGAGGGCCAGAAGGAGGAGGTGAGTGGTGAATGGATGACTGGAAGCGGGTTGCGGAGCGAGAGGAGGAGGGTGCGGACGTAGAGGCGGGGCGTTTATGGAGAGCAGCTTTGAGGCAGTGCATCATGCAAACATTCGACAAGCTGGGATCAGTAACAGGAGGGGGGGGAAGATGAGGAAAAGTACCAAGCAGGGTGGAATCTTTATAGACGCCGGGGGAGACACTGGTCAAGGAATCGACGGTTTGCTTGTTGGTTACAAAAGAGATGGTGGTCTCGGAGGAGGTCTGAGATGGCGGCTCATGATAAGATAGCTGGTCAATGGTGACTATCTTCCCATTATGTGGAAAAGACATCTTGCGGAAAACCGCGGATGGGACAGCAGACATGGCATAGGTGTAACTTTGCCCCAATAGAATGTTGTAGTCTAGAGGGGCGTCAATGACTTCGACGTCAACGCAAACAGTCTTACCGGCTAGGGTGATGGGACAATTACGAAACAGGCCAATAGGCTGGGAGGCATGACCGTCCCACGCTCGAAGGGTGATCGTGGAAGGGGCCAGCTCAGGGGATCCGAGTTGCTTCCAAACCGAAGCGGACATCACACAGGTGGATGCCCCCTCATCAATTATACACCGGGAGACAGTGGCGTTCCGGATTTTGACTGGGATTTGGAAAGCAACGGAAGGAGGAAGAGGAGGGTGGTCCGATTGAGTGGCGTCGAAAACAATCATTTGGTCATTAGCAGGATCAACAGCGCCCACGGCAGATAGTAGAGCCTTCTTTTGAGAAGGGCACGACTGGAGGAGTTCCAGTGTGGAAATGGCAGCAGGGGATTGTGCCAAATCATCTACTATACTGTACGATTGAGCGGCTCGACCGGAAGCAACATTTCGGCGTAATGGTCCCTTTGGAATCTTTGGATGAACCTCAACTTTGGGTTGAGGGATGTGTAAGGGGCCACTGGATGTCGAAAGAGGCTCTGTAGAACCTGAAGATGGAGGCTCGGGAGCAGATTGAGCAGGAGGCATGGGGTACTGGCGAGACCGAGTTTGAAGGTGAAGGTCGACGAAAGGGGACGGATCGGAGCGCATCATAAGGATCTGGTAGTCAGAGGAACCAGAAATGGACGAGGGTGTGGCTGCATGGCTGTCGGGGGGTTGGGTAGCCACGAATCCTTGTTGAGGGAAAGGATCAGTGAACACAGCTGGCTGGGTAGTGGCCACATTAGGAGGAGTGTGAGGGGAGGCGTGTTGTCCGCGCAATGTGGCTTGAGACTCCCACATCTGTCGCATCTGGGGTAAGAGAGGACAATCGTGAGTGTAGTGGCCGTAATCACTGCAACACGAACAGGGCTTGTTTGTGCGAAGCGGCCTGTCCGGCCTGGGCGGGATGCCCTGAGGCTGGTTGCTAGTGTTAGGGTCCATACCGGAATTGGGTCCTCGGTTACCGGGGGCAGATGGGTTCTGGTTGCCTCGCCGCCTTCTTTGAGAAGAAGGGGGATTAATCGCACCCTGTTGTGCAAATACTTGCCCTGGAGGGGGTTGTATGTGCTGTTGCAGGTTGTGAGGAGGCAAGGGAGGCGGAAGCGCATATGCTGGAGGAGCTGGCGCACCAGGCTGTGGATAAAAGTAAGGGTTGGGTTGGGCGACATTGGGGTAAGCAGGAGGTTGGGTAAAAGGAGGGGGCATGCCGTATCCTGGATACATGTTGCCGGGAGGGGGAAGAGTGCTAGAGGGGCTGGCCCCGCCCTGAGGGAGACCATGGCTCATAGGAGGGTGAGTAGATGGGTGGGAAAGAGATCCAACAATACCGTCGGCGGAATGAGATGCCCCCGGGGCGTTAGCGCCACCGGGCCTGGGGATGTCAGGAAGAACGGTATAAACATAACCAGATTGAGCGTAGATCATGTCATATTTTAAAGCTATTTGGAGGGCGGCTTCTTCAGATTGAGGAAAGTGAGAGGCGACATCTTTGCCGATGGGAGATGGGAGGGTGCGAAGGAACCAGTCCATGTAAACCCGATCTTCAAAGGGAGGGGCTCGACATAAGCTCCGTCTTCGTCTCCATTCCTGAACATGGGCAGAAAGGCGTGTGGAAGAGGATTTCTTAAATGAAGTCAAGAGCTCCGTACCAGTGTCGTATCGGAGAGGGAGCTGGAAGTACGACAAGAAGGCTTGGGCAAGAGTCTCGAATGTGGTATGGGAGGAAGTGGCATGTTCGACATACCATTTAGAAGCTTCGCCGGTAAGAAGTGCGTTGGAACAAACGAAGACGGATGGAGTCATCGGTAATGGAATTGGAGGAACACCACATGTGGAAAGATCGGACGTGATTGGTTGGATCTTCGCCATTAAGGCCCTCGAACTTAGGGATATCAGAGGGTAGTTTGGTGGGCATAGCGGGCTAGGTAGTATTATGGTGAATTGGGTCGTTAATCAACTGATGGAAATCGGGGAGGCTGAGGCCTGCAATGTACGGCAGCACAGGGGTGGCAGGAGTAGTGGTTGTGACGGTTCCGCTAGAAGTAGGGCCGGCATTGGGGCCGGGAGAACCGCTAGCATTAGGCCCTGGTCCAGACATGGTGAAGGTAAAAGGGGGAGAACCGGAAGGAGAAGGGGGACCCGATGAATCAGGAGAGGAGTCGGAGTGCGGACTCGAAGGTGGGCTGGCTCGACGACGGCGGTGCGGAGCAGGTCGATCAACCGGAAACTGAGGGTGAAGGCCAAGAAGTCTCCGGGAAAGGCGCCTTGGGGGCGCAATGATGACGGGAAGAAGGAAACCGACAAGGGCAGAAAGGGACAAAAATCAAGAAAGGTCAAGGGCAGATAAGGTGCAGTGACAATTGATTTTAGAGTCTTTTCCAGGCGGTGTAAACCAGGCGCTTCTTCACTTAGGGTCAGTGTGTGGCGTGCGTTAATTTTAATTTTTAAACCCTTTCCGTTGTTTGAGAGCAAGAAAAAGTGTGCGACGTAGCTGAAAACAAACCTACAGAGAACAGAATAAAATGCTGAAATAACAGAAAAATAACAGCTACGTATGCATCTATCTAAACCAAGAAGGTGGGTCTCTCACAACTATGCTGAAAAGAAAGGGAAAAACTATGAAACACACACAAAGGAAGCTCGACAGATCTAGGGTCAAAGGGGACAGAGATCTGGAGGATAAAGCTGCAGACAAGGGGTGCAGATCACAGCCAAGAGACAGAGGCAAGGTGGCTGGAAAAAGGGAAATCAGCAAAAAACCCGCGGGGGGGGGGGGGGCAAGGCAGAGGCCTCTAGAAGAAGTCAAAACAAAACGACAAGAGGTGATTTGAAAGGAAAAGAGGCTGATTTAAGTGATCTGAAAGTGAGGTAACGAGATACGGAAAAAAGAGGGGAAATTTGAAGCTACGAAACCGGCAGGCGAAGCAGTTGAAACTCTTCACAAAAAGTGGAGGTACTAAAAACCCTAAGGAATGGGTTCCCACTTAGATGAGTAAAAACGGTCAGGATCTTGGTCGAGCGGGTGAGGCAGAGGTAAACCCTGGCGGAGGCGACGGAGCCGAGAAAAATTTCGGAAAAAATCTTGGAAAAAAAGGCGGAATTATGATTCGACCTTATCTCGAGTTGGTGCCGGGGAAACGGGCCAAAGGTCGTCCGGTCGCGAGTTTTGGGCCAAAAGAATGCGGCAGTTCGATTGTTTGATTTTTTGAAAAGTTGCCGTCTCAGTTGCGGCTGGTGTCGCTTACCTGCGGAATAGGGCCAGAAACACACGGAAGTTAGAAATTTTAAGTTTTTAGGGTTTTATGTGAGAAAAAATGACATGAAAAGAGAAAAACTAAGCAGCTGAAAAGAAGCCCTAGGGCCTGAAGTCGCTGGATATGCAGGAATATGAAAAACGACAGCGGTCGTAATTTAAAACCCGTGTGGAGTCGCCATTTGTTAGTATGAATTCTTTGTCGAAGCATACGAAAAAGAACCACTTTAGCTACGCATAACTAATAGCCCTAACAACAATAATGGCTGCAAAACATCTTCAGATCTGCAATTAGTAGTTAAAGTGCTGCAACAAACAGATCTATAAATGGAAAGATATTAAGCAGTGAAGTAAAGAGTTTGCTCCATGCATCCAACAGACAAGACAAGAACACAATTTTTGAATGAATTTTTATATTACAGGGCACCTGGGAGGAAACAAGAAGGTGTATCCGGATCTCCTCAATGGGATGGGTTCTTTGTAGTCCTCAGCACTTCAGATCTAAGCTTTCTCTCTCTTGTAGATGTAGAAAACCCAATGTAGAAGGTAGAGCTCAATGGGAGCAAAATGGCAGAAATGAGACCAAGTGTATAGATCCCGAGTGATCTAATATGCAACAAAAGGTGAAGAATGAAGGGGAAAACCCTCCTATTTATAACAAAATATTGGGTCATTCTAGATCTTGGTGCATGATTAAAATAATGTTAACCAAATCTAGATCCACCTCTATGGAATATTTTATTATTATTTGTTGGAGGGAAAGGGACTCTGACTTGGGTCAAAATCCCTTGATTAGTGAAGAATAAATAAATAAATGATTTATTTATCCTTTTAAGGAAGTGGTTGAGATATAATCAAATAAATAATGATTTATTTAATTAGTAGTGGTTGATTTGGTCATATTTAACAAGGAATATTATTTAAATAATTATTCCTAGAAAATAATAAGATAACTATGGGTGTATCTCATTAATTTCTTTGTTTTTGGGTTAGACATGACTGGGAATAATAATTAAATTGTGGTTTAATTAATTATTCCTTTTGGGGTTTCCTTAATTAACATAGTGAAAGCAGTTTTACTTGGGGTAAAACTGGTCTTACATGGTGTACTTGGGTCCATCTAATAAGAAAAGGTGAGATGACCAAAAAATGGTGTAACACAAATACATTTCAGATCTAGATATCTCGCTTCATCATTTCTTCATAGGTGCATCATAGATTCAGATCTATCATCAAACCTTTACCCTTTCCATACAGATATACTTCATAGAGAAGTATTCATTCAAGCTCAGACATCTTGCTTCCACACTCATATCCATAATTTGCACAATGAAATTCTTCTCCTTATATAGGTTTTCCCTTTTTCAATACCATGAGCCCCTTTTTCAATACCATGAGCCAAACCAATACCATGAGCCCAAAACTACATTAGACGGGGTCATTTAGGTGGATCATTACCCAATACAATGGGTCAATACCATGGTGATTACCCCTGGTTTTGCACTTTTAGAGCGCTTTAGCCCATACGCGACTTGGCACGTTCTTTTCCGCGTGCATACGCGACTTCCCTTAGACATATCCGCGTATGCCTTGAGACATACTCTTTTCATCATAGATTTAGTACATGCTGAATTCCTTTCTTCACTGCCTTCTGTACTCACTGTAGATACATCATATTTAGCTCATCAAGAACATATTCTATCAAGCACAACTTCATCAATTAAGTTGTCATCTTCTTCATCAAATGGGTTGTCTTTCAAGGACAACACTTAGCATCATATTGTCAATAAACATCATATCACATCAGATTTACATCATTTACCAAGTCCATCAAGTCAAGAATAACTTCATCAGGTGGATTGCCATCAAGGACAACACATGTCAACAATCGCATGTCTTCATCTTCATTCAGTGGGTTGCCATCAAGGACAACACTCTACATCATATTTCCAACAATAAAAAAAAAATTATTATATTTTTTATTCAATTTGTTTTATTTCAAATAAAACAAAATTAAAATGATATTTTTTTAATTATTTATTGAAAAAAAAAATTATTTATTTTTTATTATTTATTTATTTTATTTCAAATGAATCTATATATATATATAGATATATATTTTAATTTGTTTTATTTCTAACAAATAAAAAAATGAAGTTAGAAAATTTGAAATTAAAACAAAAATTTTAGAAATCTAAAACAAAACAATTTATTCCTGAAAAAATTAGAGCCATCCTCTTATCTGATCCTTGCGATCACATAAAGCATGAAGGAGAGCATACTTATTTTAAAGACGGTGTTTTATTTGTTATGCCTACCTATTCTACGCTAATTGAAAATTAGGAATTAGTTACGTGTAATCAAATAACCAATGTAACCATCCACGCAACAGTATTACGAATATGTTCATTGTTGATTTTATGAATGAAAAATAGAAATATGCAAAAGTAAGTAAATCTGTGTGTTGTAATTGCGATCTAACTAAATAAAACTAAAAAGGCGGATCTAATTGGGTATCTACTTGGAACCATTGTTCGATAAGGCTTTCATAGGCATGATTTTCCTCACTCAGATCATGTTGTATTTATTTTTCATCTTCCTTGATCTCCTGTTCAAAGAATTGTTCATCCTCAAATGCGTAGGAGTTTCCAGATGTTGAATCTTATTTTTTTCACTAGAGGAGGAATTAAAATCTTGGCTACTGTCAAGATCTCCTCTTCATAGGAAGAGTAGATCCCTACTTTCGCAAGGATCTGAGTGAGTTTTTCCAAACTAATACTCATTGTTGAATCATTTTAAAAACACTAACAATCACTCTTCACAGTTGCAGAAATCAAATGCTCTTGCACACATGTTTCGGGGAAAATCACCCTAGAGGTTTGTTGTGTCTAAACCTCCACAAAGTAGGGCATGCTATTCATAAGGACTCACACACAACCTGGGAAAGTGCAGGAGGCACGGGGAATCAAACTTGAATTGGGATTCCAACAGAGTATAATGTCTATAAAATTTCTCTCTCCCTTAGGCCATGCACATGAGGGGCTTTTATACTCCCTCAAAGTAGTTTCAATCAGTTGGAAATAGTTGGCCACGTGCTGGGGTGGTTGAACTACCTGAGTAACCATCAACCCAGCCCGAAAATAGGGAATTTAATATATTTTTTAATGATTTTAATGGCATACGCGGAAAAGTACATGTGGACTCGCGTATACACGCGGAAAAGTCTGGGCATATCCGCGTATGGGGATTTTAACACTGTTTTTTAGTGAATTTTATTCAAGTCTGTAGGAATGGGTGCCCAAAGCCATAAAAACAATCATGAATCATATGAAGGTGAAAAATGATGCTATAAGAGATGCCCCCTAATATATGAGTTCAGAAGGGGTACATGATGGCCGAAATGTATTATGCACATAGAAAGAACTTCGTAAGGACAAGAGAGGACTTCACCAGATTTCAGCCTGCCAAAAACCAATGAAAGAAAACAGAGAGTCAACTCATGCTGAGGCGGGCATACCCATGCTCAGTCAAAAATACATCATATAAAAAGTACTGAATAGATCCAACATGTATACAAGTATAGCTGAACTGAAAGTACACAATGAATCATCTGAGCATGGCCCGGAAATATAAGTCTGAATCAATGTCCAAGTATCACATATAGAAAGCTGATCAAGGATGCTGCAACTAGATGTCTAATCATATAAGTAACTGAATCTCCAAGTACCAAATCATAAAGGGTAGATCTCATGGTACAATCACGCAACTCGGGAGCCAACATATAAGATGCTGATGTACTAAACTGCAACATATAAGGGTGCACGGCATCACTGGCAGAAACTAAATGGACCGTCAAAAGTGAACCGAGAAATGTTGATGCAACCCGAGGTCTTCACCGATCACTATGGCACAATTCTACACAATGGGAATAAATGAGCTGAAGTCGACCATGTGAGAAATCGTTGGATTACCGGTCAATGATGTATACCGTTAACCAACGCGAGACAACCCACCAATAATGAAAATGAGTGTCAAGGTGCCCTAGTACAATCTGACAAGTGCGAATGAATGAGTTGAAGTCGAACACTTGAAAGAATCTACCAATCAGGAGGCAATGATGAATCCCCACTGTCGATAGCGAAGAGTCTGCCACTGATGACTGCAAACCCTAAGGTACTGACAAAAAGACTCTAGACCTTATTACCAGAGCAATGAGTTGGAATCGATGGGAAAAGATCTGCTGGAAGGAAGGCATTAAGGCATCCCACATCAGTCCAGCGCGAGTGTAACCCACAGGCCAAGATTTGGAAGGAATCAGACAAAGTAGAGTGACGGAACCAAACCGAAGTACGTTTTTGACATACACAAGATGAAGCTAGCGCACGAAAGAAACCCTCTGAACCAACCAATAATGAAAGCTAACACAGAGGCGAGAAATCCACCGATAGGGTCAAATGGAAATCAAGGTACTGCACGAATCCAAAGTGTGATAATGTATGCTGACGTCGAACACAGGGGAAACCACTCAGTCAAAGACCCATAATGATGATCAAATGCTGAGCACAAGGTCACCTATCAATGATGGAAATAGGGCCAGGGTGCGGCTCTAGGTTTGCTCTCAGAGCAATGTGTCGTAGTCGATAAGAGACAAACCCGCCAACAAGAAGTCAATGGGGACCTTCTCAAACCAGCACGAGCAGAATACCAAAACATCTGATGTGATAGAACAAGATACTGACAAGACCGGGAAGGCCGACTGAATAATGAGTCAAGAGACACCGCAGAATGGCCGACTCTGGTTAGACTTTCCTTGAACAAAAGCACGACTCATGATGACCATGGCAGTAAAAAGTGACACTGTATAAGTCTGTTATGCAGGAGGCAGAACAAACTCTCCATATGATTGGAAGAGATAACCAACCGGGGGAGGACTGACAAGTGAAACGAGGTTAAGGCTGAACCTAGGTCAAAACTAAAACCATCCCTAATGTAGGAAAGATATAAGTGTATATGCTTTTTTAAATGGCGACAAACTGACACAATAATGCCATAAAATAACAAAGTTACATCCCGTTCCTGCTCTTTTTGTTATATTTGATTTTTTTGTCTTTTTCATATAATAAGCCTGAAAAATAATAAAAGAATGCTATGGTACAATGGATAGAACGAGTATCAAGAAACAGATGCACTAGTTCCTAAGATTGGAACGATCCTATGCTCAATGCAAGGTGGCGAAAAATGGTAAGCGATACTCAGAGGAATGTTCCATCCATGGGTAAAAAGGGTGTCAAGTCACGATAGCTAAGTGCATGCAATGGTTAACTTGTACAGATAGACAAGGTAAAAAGTTGGCTTAAACATTGAGTCCAAATGAAGCCGGCTAAAGGCCAGGATAAACAAGTAGCCAATATGCAATGCAGTAATACAACTCAATGACACCAGGGAGCCTCTAGGGTAATAGCCAGAAAAATGATAGTGATGAAGAAGAAGAATGAAGCTTCAACAAATAAGTCATGGCAGGACTAAAGAGGACTCCCGAGCCTACATAAAACGCGGCATGGGCAATAAGTGATAGTGAGGAACTAACTAGGAAGCCCATGTAAAGGAAGGCTCTACCACCAAGTCATGATTAAATAATCGGCGAGTGAAATGGGTGTAATACTCATGACCTGATGGGATAGACCCTATGGAAAGTGATCAGAATGGAGGCTAGTATGCAAAATGCAATGGAAAGTGGATTCCCTAACCTATATGCCAGTGAAGATCATATACCTGCCATGACGGGTCAGCAGTCATGGATCAAAATCCAGAAAAAATCTCAAAAATCGTCAAAATGTACCTGAAAACATACCAAACTGGGCAGTTCCAAGCATCCGAGTTATGCAGCTTAAGATAGATTGAAAAAATAAGCATAACAAATTTTTGCGAAAATTTTCAACTTTTTGGGCATAAATAGACAAATTACCTCATATTTGGTTCATTATTACATTGTTGATTTGGAAAAAAATGCTTTGGAGAAAAAAGCTTCTTTCGACAAAACAGGAGCAACCGACCGTCGAAATCCATTGAATTTGTCGGGTAAGCTCATCAATCATCCTTGCTATTCATTTTGTCCATTCATAAAGTAAAATTTAGGAATTTTCACCATAGAATCTCTTGCAAAAAATCACGGGTTTGCGCATACGCGGGTTGGTAATGACAAAGTCGTGTATACACGTAACTGTGCACAAATAAAGTCACGTATGCGAAGTCCAATATGAAAGATGCATAGCTAATGAATGGATTATTGAAATTTGACAGGATGACCATCTCAGAGAGCGCGAACCCAGTGCAATAGACAATGAAGTCATGCAGAACCAAACATCACTAAATATTCTTTGGAATTGTGGATTACTCAAGTTTTTCAAAATGCCAAATATGAAGAGCAATTTCCGGTTGCTCGAAATGCTTGTGAACTATTGGGAACCGGAAGAGGACTGCTTTATGATAGATCAGATGCCCATACGCATTGAAGTGGAAGATATATATTTTATCACTGGGCTCTCCTGGAGGGGGGAGCCAGTAGACTTGCATGGTAAGCCTTTGGGAGGGCTCACCGTGGGAGATTACGTCCACGTGTACTGCGTACAGGGTTCCAAGAAAGTTGGAACTCAAATTGCAATCAAAGATTTAAGGGATTTGCACATGAAAATCCTCCTTTTCACCATTGGCAGGGTGGCAGGATTTGCCTCCCTACACCAGGCGTCTAGGACACAAATGAGCATAGCAGTGGAATGCTTAACTCATGTATATGATTGGTGCACAGCCCTACTGATGAACATGAAGCAACAATTGACCTCTATCCGCCAAGCAAAAACAAAACACTTTGGATATGGTACAATTTTGATGACATTTTTCTTCGAGAAGATTCCAGTACTAAGACCCAGAGTGATCTCTACCATCAGCAGCCTGAGAGACCCAATAATTGCCCGTTGGGCAGACATGATGAAGAGATTGGGGGGAAGTGAAGTTCCCTGGACCACCTGGGATGATGAGTTCTTCCAATGGTGGAGAGAACAAATCATCGCGGTGGACGACTATCCCTATGCCGGGATGGACTTTCGTGGAGATCCAGATCTTGTCCTTCCACTAGGCACAGCATGGGGTATAGTCGGTAAGTTTATAATTTTTTGATTTATATAATTTTTTTTGGATTTTTTCAATATGAAAAAATGTTAAAAACAAACATGTTTTTGATTGGATTCAAATGACTTACAAAAATGATCATGAAACAGATATTGGACCAGTTCGACCTGAGGGATGCCCACGACATAAGCATCGTAGGGGCGAAGCGGATACAGTAGATCTATACAGAACCCTCCAAGCTGTACAGAGGAACTTGGAGGGATTAACCCGCCAAGTACCTATGGCTGCACTGGAAGATCTGCCTGAAGCCATCTAGAGACAGGTGGTAGGAGTACCCCGTGACTGGGTACGGTTATTCCGTCGTGTTACCACTGCGATCATTTTCTATAGGAACACGACTTCTGGGCAAGAACCTCAGTAGTAGATAGATATGATGTATCAGATGACTGTATATTTTTGAGACTGAACATGATCGGGCATAAGCCTAAGTTTTGTATGACTTATGGATCCAAATTTTTGTATAGTTTTGAACACTCTGATGATATATATACAACGATGTTTGATGTGATTGAACAAATGTATGAAAATGTATGATGTTTTTGATGATTAAATTTTATTGTATGGAATGATTAATATGCCAATCAATTGCTTGATTAGCTAATGAGTCTGCCAACCAATTGTCAGCTCGAGGAATATGAATGAAAGTTAAAAATTGAAATGATCTTTGTAACAAATGTACCCTCAAGAACAACCAGAGTAAAAATGGATCTCGAACCCAATAAGTATTGTTCAACTGCGACACCACCAGCTGAGAGTCCAAGAAAACTACCAATGAATCAACACCCAAAGATATTGCCTCCGAGAGTAGATAAACAACTGCAGTGTATTCTGCTATATTATTGGAAGCAGGACCAATGCAGACCCCTCTTGATACTAACAGCTGACCGGAAGGATAATGAAGCACCCAAGCCGCGGAAGCTAAGTTCCAGGTGTGTCTACTAGCACCATCGGCGAAACCAAAATTACTCATGACATCCAACACAACTTGCCAAAGCAGATCAAAAACATCATCAACCCATCAAAGATCGAAAATCAACCAGATATGTACAAAACAAAAACTACTATATACAAAAGCAACATGCCAGGCCAAAGCCTAGGCATAATACTTCTTCAAATAGAGCCCATTTCGGGGCTCCGGCAACTCGTTCCCTTCAAAATCAACCAAGGTATACGCTCCTTTCTTAAGGAATTTTTTAACGATAAAGGGGCCATACCACATAGACTTAAACTTTCCTGCCCCCAGGGCATCTTTTTCTTGGGCATAGACCAAAACAAGGTCACCTTCCGAAAAAACCCTGGGTTTGACCGCCTTATCGTACTGAACTTTAACTCGATTTTTATGCGCTTCATTCATCATGGCGACATCCCGACGCTGCTCATCGAGATGTTCCAGATGAAGGAGCCATTCTTCAAGACTAGAAGTGTCAGGAAGAAGTTCAACAGCTAACTTAAGAGAAGGAATCTCACATTCAATGGGAAATACAGATTCCAACCCGTGAACTAGCTGAAACGGAGTAAAGCCAGTTGCAGTTTTCACTGACGTCCTGTATGCCCAAAGTGCAGGATATAGCATAATATGCCAGTTGGATCTAGCTTTATCAATTGTCCTTTGAATAATTGTCTTCAAGGATTTATTCACGGCTTCCACTTGCCCATTGGCTTGAGGATAATATGGAGATGAATGCTCCTGCCGGAAACCCAATTTTAGAGCCAACTTAGCCATCATGCTATTCTGAAAATGACTGCCATGATCAGTGAAAATCTCTCTAGGAATACCAAAACGAGCAATAACCTGGTTGAAAAGAAAAAGAGCTGCAGTCTCACCATCATTCCCAAAAGTAGGCATAGCCTCGACCCACTTCGTAAAGTAGTCTATTGCTACAATAATGTACTTGTGACCTTTAGTCGAAGGCGGGTTACAAGTAGTATAATCAATACCCCACTTTGTAAAGGGACCAACAGTAATGACTGGAAAAAGCGGAGCTGGATGAGCGCGCATTTTTCGAGTATAAACTTGACACGGATGACACTTTTTGACCGACTCCATACAATCTTTGAAAATCGAAGGCCAAAAGTACCCAGCACGCAAGATATTTTGGGCTGTAGCAAGCCCAAATAAATGACCACCACAAGCTCCACTATGGCAATCATTTAGCATAGCCTCAGCTTCTTCGAGAGTTAAGAAACGTCTCAGGATTGAATCAACCCCTCGACGGTATAAAGCATCACCAATAATCAAGTAATTCTTAGCTAAGTGACGCAACTTACGACGCTCATCTTTCGAAAAAGTAGAGGGAAACTTTGCAGTCTGAAGATACACAATTATATCTCCATACCAAGGATCCTGTGGAGATATAAGAAACAAATGTTCATCCGGGAAGGAATCATCATAGACAATCTCATCCCCACAGGGCAACTCAGAGATCAATTCCGCGAAAACCAATGATTTCTTGGACTTGGCAGACATAAACTCAAGATCAAATTCCTGCAAAATCACAATCCATCTATTGTATTTGCCCCCAATCACTCACCTACTGAGGACAAACTGAAATGGATTGGCTACTGCCAAAACATAAGTTTTCATAGAATAATGTCATGCTGGAGTCGCTGCACAGCATGAACAGTTGCCAAAGCTAACTTTTCTATCAGAGTGTACCGGAGTTCAAGTCCTACCAAGCCTCGACTAAGATAGTATATAACATGCTCTGCAAGAGCATCATCTTCCTGAACCAGAACCATACCAATAGTAGATTCTGCTGCTGCCAGATACAAAAGGAAATCCCTGCTATAATCAGGTGGACTCAATAAAGGAGCAGAGGTCAATGCTTTTTTCAAAGCATCGAACGAGCGTTGAGCGAAGTCATCCCAAAGAAATGGAACACCCTTCTTCAACAATCTCATAAATCCCTTGGTAATTTCAGCATAATTTACGATAAATCTCCGAAGAAAATTAGACTTTCCTTGTAGACTTTGAAGTTGACGAACAGAGGACGGGGGAGGAAACCGAAGTATTGCCTCAACCTTGAAGGGATCTATCCTTATCTTTTATCTAGACACAATGAATCCCAATAACCGACCGGATGTAACCGCGAAAACGCACTTTTTCGGATTCAACCTAATCTTATAGAAACGACATCGTTCAAATATTTGACGGAGGTGAGCAGGATGATCCATCCTCTTTCGAGAATGAGCAGCTAAATCATCCAAATACGCCTCAATAATCTTTTTAATGTCGTGGAAGGAATATGACATGGCTCGCTAAAAGGTAGCCCCAACATTTTTAAGACCGAAAGGCATCTTCTTGTATGCAAAAGTACCCCAGGGACAAATAAAGGCAGTCTTATGCTGATCTTCAGGATGGATAGTAATCCGATTATTCCAGAGAAACTGTCCATGAAGGAGAAAATCTCATCACCGACACACTCATCAATGATCTGATCTATAAATGGTGTGGGGTAATTATCTTTAGGACATTCTTTATTTAGGTCTCTGAAATCTATGCAAACTCGAATTTTTCCTTGCTTTTTATCTACGGGAACAGGGTTTGAAACCCATTCAGTCAAAGGAACAGGGAAAATGAATCTCGCCTTAAGCAGCTTCTCAACCTCAACTTTGATAGCTGCAACCTTCCTAGGATTGACCGGACGAAGTTTCTGCCTCACAGGCTTAGCGTTTTCGTAAGTCTTGATCTCATGCTGGACAATAGATGGATCTATACCAGGCATTTCCTCATAAGACCAAGCGAATACATCCCTATACTCTTTAAAGAGCTCGGTGTAAATTTGAATCTCTTCACGGGAACATTCAGCTCCGATGAAAACATTCTCAATAATATTGGGATCCCTGGAAATGTTCACCGGGATAGTAGGAGAAATCACAGCCATGTTCCCTTCAGCATAAACCTGTGTTGGTGCTAAAGGGTTCAGGACTGGGCGAACAGGACCAGGAGACGGAGGACTTGGAAAACTCATTTCAACTTCGCTCAAATCAGGTAAAAAGTAAGACCGATGATGCAAATCATCCCACGGTCTATCTATACCATTCATAGCTTCCAGGATGGCCTCTTCAGATGGAAGAGTGGTATCAAGGCAATCCTCGGCAGAAGAAGAACTAAGTGCCCAAGCCGGAGCCACATCTCCATCCAACTCTTCCGGTGAGAGAGGAGCTGGGATGGATTCTACAGAGTCAACAATAGACTAATAAGCAATCTCAGCTGCATACATTGGAAATGCCATTCCACCCACTTGAACTTCTGCTAATGTGGCAGTAGGGGAAGGTAAGGTCCAAGGGTCCGAAAAATAATGAGTTCTGAAGAACTCTCTTCGAAGAGGAGCCTTGGAGGATGAAATTGCATTAATATGAACCGTGGGAGGAGGAATATCAAAAGTACCCATAAAGGATGAGTACATTCCAACTCCTAAATTCTCAATAGGCGCCTTAGTATTATCCAACTTTGGAACCGATGAGTCAGTAGACGCATTCGGGTCTACAGGAGGACAGTCCAGTTGGTCCACTGTAACAATCCTCCCTTCGTGAGGGAAACAAATAATTTGAAATAATGAGGATGCAATGGCTTCCATCTCATAAATCCAGTTTCTCCCCAACAGAAGGTTGTAGTCCAAGCTTGCATCAACTACCTCAACCTCTATATTCACAGTTTTTACCCCAACACAGATAGGCAAAGCTGGGACAATACCATGTGGTCTGTGAGAATGACCATCAAACGTAGTCAGAAGAGTGGTAGATGGAACAGCTTTGGGATATCTAATCGTCTTCCAACATATGAGAGACATCACGCATGTGGAAGCACCCTCATCAACAACCGTCCGAAAGATATTGCACTTTCGGTATGATGATTTAATATGAAAATCCATATGATGGGGGAGTCTCTTCTTAAAATTAGTCATATCAAATGTAATCAGAAGAGAATTTTTCAGATCAATAGCCCCAATGGCAGTGAGCAAGGCACTGCGCTAAGCCAGACAAGACTGGAGCACCTCTAAAGCTGACATAGCACAAGGACTCTGTGCCAGATCTTCCACAATAGAGTAGTTCTGGGCAGCTTTAGCGTTTGGATTAATCGTCGAATGCTTAGTGGATGTTTTGGGCATCCGAGGCATAGGCTCAACAGTAGGCCTTGTAATGTGAAGGGGCTCAGTAGCATCAGGAGCATCCTTAGCTTTCGAAGACTCTTCTCCGCCATAATCATGGGATCTCGTAGCGACATCCACGTGAGCACTCATCATGAATATGTTCGATGGAACCTCCCCTTCCTGGGTGCCCCCAGAGGAAGCCCTAGGATTTTGGTTCGTGCCAACAACTAGTTGTTGCCCTTGGGGAAAATGGTTTGTTAACACAGCCTGGGAACTAGAAGAACCCTGCTGAGCTAACAGGCACTGCGCATCCTGAATTTTAGGGCAAAGGTGCGTAAGATGGTCTCCAGCACATAGCTTGCATGGAAACTTCACTTTCTTTTTATCCTTTGGGCCCTCACCAACATGCTCGTTGGTTTTATTCACATTTCCCTTCCCATTCTTGCCCTTTTTCTTATTATTCCGTCCCTTCTTCTTCCCTTCAGATTGTTTATTTCCTTTGGGATCAGAAGCTTGGACAGCATTTACGGACAAAGATTGGGAAGGCGATGACTCGGCAGGCACAGCCTGACCAAAATGAGCAGATTGCAAAGACAACTGCTGCAATTGAGTAAGCAAGCTAGCTGCACCACTATTGATCGATCCAATCAGTCCGTCACCATGAGGACCAGGCTTAGTTTTGGATAAATCTAATTTGGAGCGAGGAGCATTGGGCAGATATTTATGGAGGACCCCAGACTGAGAATAAATCAGTTCCAACTGCTGGGCCCTAAAAATGGCCTGCTCCTCAGAAAATACCCCAGAGAGGGATACATCTTTCGAAATATCTGACTGCAGAGATTTTAGAAACCATTCCAAAAGGAATTCACCTGGAATATGAGCTTTAATAAGCCTCTTCCTTCTCCGCCATTCCTGAATATGGTCAGAAATGTGGGTTGCGTCATCCTGTTTAAAATTAGCTAGGAGTTCAATCCCGGCATCATATCGGACTGGCAACTGGAAATGGTTTAGAAATGTAACAGCCAGTTCTCCAAATGTAGCAAAACTACCCCCAGTTAACTCAATATACCATTTGGCAGTGTTTCCAGTTAGGGTGCGTTGAAACAATCTCAACCTAATCGAATCATCGATCAGGGAGTTCGAAGAACACCATAAATGGAAGGTGGTGATGTGATCAACCGGATCCTCGCCATTCTTACCTTCAAACTTTGGAATGTCTGAAGGAAGTTTGGTGGGAACCAGAGGCCACCGTGGACTATAACGGATCTGATCATTAGTCAATTTCGACAGATCTGGCAAGTTTAACATTCCCAGAAAAGGTAAACGAGGCGGAGCCTGAGGATTCCATCCTTGATGGGACGGATTCCCAACATTCTGAAAAGAATACCCTGGATTTGATAAGGCACCAGGTTTCCAGAAAGAATTTGTAGGAAAAGGAGAATAACCTCCTCCCAACGCAGAGTTACCAAAGCCCAGACCAGTTCCCCCCACTGAAGTATGAAATGAAGAGAAAGCCCCTGATAGGGGTTCCAGGCATTAGAAAGAGGAGAAAAATTCTGATAAGCACTCGACGAAGGGAAAGAAGCATTCCCTTGGTGACCAGCGTAAAACTGATTCCCTGCCCCCGCTGTAGTGAATACAGGGTTCCAGCCTATAAAAGTGGTTGAATTCTGACCTCTAGACCAAAGGTTGAAACTCTGGGTCTGTGAAGTAAATGGAAAGGACCCTAAAGAAGGATCCGAGCTAGGAATATGTCCAGTTCCGAAGGGGAACCCTTGAAAATAAGCTGACCCACTAGCCATGGAAGACATGGGTGTAGATCCAGCTGCAGCAGCGGAAAAGGAAAAAGAAGGAATCCCACTAGTGGGCATTCCAAAACAGAAGGGACCAGATTGGGAAGCATGTGCTTGGGTAAAGCCAGAGCCAAACACAGTAGTGCTAGAATCAATCGAAGATATAGCAATAGTGCCCCCTCCTTCAACAGAAGTAGGAGTCTGAATGCTTACAGCACTCATAGCAGAAGCCGCGTTCCTAGTCGTGGCCATCGAAAGGTATGTATAATACGGAGGATCTTCCGGTCTCTCTGACTCAGGTTTGATGTATTCAACAACGAACGGATAATCAGGAGGAAGAGTAGATGGAAGTGACAGAGAGGGTTCAGGTAGTTCCTCTATTTGAACTTCTTCTTCCTGCGGAAATAATACTCGCGAGGTGAGCAGAATGCTCCTCTCGGAACCAAAACCAGAATCAGCTAAGAAACCTTCAGACCCTTGTGGAGGATCTCTCTCCACTGCGTCAGATGTCACAGGGTGATACTCACTTGCTAAACTGCTCCTATGCCTTCTTGAAGAAGGCTCTGAACTCTCGGGAGATAGCCCCCGGATTCTCCTCGATCGACGAGGCGCTTGATCAGCCACTTTAACAAATTTTAATTAGACTCGAAAAAAATATAAAGCTAGGCAAGCTAGGAGCAAAGAACACTCACTATAAAAAGAAATCCCTGAGATACAATCAAGCAAACAACCTTCAGGTATTTCCGCTCTGGGCGATTAGGACCAGACACCAAAATACAAGAAAGCGAAATATAGGACCTCCCGAAAGTAGTCTGGGATAATTACGGCCCAGGCCTACTAGCGAAGGTAACAGAAACAGTTACACCAACCTCTTAACAACAGCCTTTGCCGGCACAAGTACCCAAGCTTCGCAAGGGCACCCCCCAGAAGTACTACTGGAAGTGATACGACGTCTGCCTTAGGTACCGCGAGTATTCCCCCCCGCAGTCACCTATGTGGAACCTAGGAGTGGCAACTATGGGCACCAATCCGTATCAGAAGCCAGGCGGAACGGTCTTGAGGTTAGATCCAGCAAATCAGAGAGGGGGTATCTCTCTTCTCGGCCTTCACTTCCCCTCGTGCTTGACTCTCTGGAGGAGAGCTTTCCCGGTCCACCTAACAGAGTTGGATTTCGCTCAATTAATCAACTTCTATGTTTTGTTTGAGCGGCCTTGGAGAGTTAACTCTCCACTCACCTAATCCAAGGCCCTACAACCTAGCTAGTTGGTGTATGACACTTAAAAAACTTGCTAGTTGCTTTTAAATTATATCGCTTATTTTAATTGGCTGTTATGTTAAGTCAAAGGGATACGGAAATGAAACTTGTGGTGTTTTGACGCAGAAAAGAAATTAATAAAAACCAAACAACATGCAAATGCAGTAATTGTCTTTCGATGAAAAGCAACTTCTACACAGGTTCTACGAGACTAAAAAAATTATTTTTCTTTTCAGATAACAAACTTCACACTCACAAAAACTATGAAAATGACTAAATTCTTAAGTGCACCTGATGCAATTCACTAAGAGCATGCAAATTCTAAGATGAAAAATCTACTAAAGCAGAGAGAAATTTCCCAAAGATCCTTCAGTTTTATCTCTTTTTGGTTGTCCAGAAAGCTAGTTCCCAAGATCAGAAACTCTTAATATAAAGACACCAAAAACGCTTGAAACAAGAGGAAGAAACCACTAACAATTCCCTTCCAAAATCAAGTCAAGAAACCAGAGGCGAGAAACCTCAAAAAAGCCTCAACAGATATAATAAAACGAAAACAAAAATGAAAAAAAAAAGCAAAAGAAAAAACAAATGTTTTTTGAGCTTTTGAGTTTTATAAAAAGGAAGAGCTCGAAAAGACCAAGAAAAACTATCAAATCCCAAGCCAAACAACTTTGAATCTCAAGCAAAAACTTCAAAAATGCTCTAAATCTTATAGGGCTAGCTAAAAGCAAGATTTATATGAGCAAAGAAGACAAGAAACTCAAACACTCAGCCTAGAAGAATAGTATAACCTTGCAGCAAACAAAAACTTCAAAGAACCTAGAAAGACTCTTCAAAAATTGCAACAAGAGCTAGTCAACTGAACTCAAGAAAACCAACCAAACAATGGGAAAAAATCGAAGTGCAAAGCAAGACACAAAGGTAGGAAAGAATATATGAGCAGAAGCTCTCTGTTCTGATGAAGCAGAACAACCAAGAATCCCCAGGAAGAGATCTTGGTACTCAAACCAGAAATGCCAGCACAAGAAACAAGATTTGCCAAAAAAGCTAGTTTTCAACCAAACAAGAGAGAGAAAAAACCAAAGACCACTTTCTACAGAATCCAGAGGATACAAAGACACTGCAAGAACAGGTCTCCATACTCAGACAAGACTAAAAATCCAAGAAACCTAAAATTTCTAAATTAACCCAGGTATACGCGACTTGATAGTTTAGAAACAAGCGTGCATACGCAACTGTGCTAAAGGAAACCCACATATACGTGCCTCCCTTTAACAAAAACCGTGTGTATACGCGTCTGTGTACAGACAAAACCGCATATGGCAAGGTAAATAATGAAAAAATAAAAAATATCAAGCCTAGATAAGAAACCAGGACTTCAGTCTGACTGAGAAATAGTTAACTGGACTGGAAATAAAAGTTAAAACTATTGGAAACCTATCAAACAGCTAAAACCACCCAATAGGGGAATCACAAGAATGTGTTCCCCAGCGGAGTCACCAGTTCTGTTTCGGGGAAAATCACCCTAGATGTTTGTTGGGTCTAAACCTCCACAGAGCAGGGCATGTTATTCAGAAGGACTCACACACAACCATACTTGAATGCAAAAAACTAGTTAACAATGATATCAGAACTCACCCGTAGTCCTACGTTCGATGTAGATCCCGCGGGGTGCAAACCCCCAGCAACTCTCCTTCCGCCTTCAACCTGGAAAACAAGAAATAACATGCACGGAAACCTAGTTGTACAGCATATATTTCTCCTAAACGTTAGTGCAATCTATGTGAAACATTATATAAACCATAATAAATGCTTAAATGATAATATTTTCACACGTATAGATAAACATTAACATACGAGTTCAAGAACAAGATGGTTCTTCATTATTATGAACAAAATGTACAGTAGTAAAAGTGGAGAGATCACCTGAATCCTTCCACGATCTTCGAGCAGACCGTCATCTAGATTCGTCCCACCCTTGCCTCGCTAAGATTCTTCCAAGACTTGTGCACTCGAGATGGTATATAAATGGATGAACATCTCCAGGAAACAAGGGTTTCCTGTTATAAATCTGGGAAAGTGCAGGAGGCACGGGGAATCAGACTTGAATTGGGATTCCAACAGAGTATAATGTCTATAAAATTTCTCTCTCCCTTAGGCCATGCACATGAGGGGCTTTTATACTCCCTCAAAGTAGTTTCAATCAGTTGGAAATAGTTGGCCACATGCTGGGGTGGTTGAACTACCTGAGTAACCATCAACCCAGCCCAAAAATAGGGAATTTTAATATATTTTTTAATGATTTTAATGGCATACGCAGAAAAGTACATGTGGACTCGCGTATACACGCGGAAAAGTCTGGGCATATCCGCGTATGGGGATTTTAACACTGTTTTTTAGTGAATTTTATTCAAGTCTGTAGGAATGGGTGCCCAAAGCCATAAAGACAATCATGAATCACCAGAGGGTGAAAAATGATGCTATAACAACACATATCAAACTTGAGGAAATTAAACACACTTGCAGAAATTGAAATTCACACTTGCAAGAAAAGTAACCTATACCTCAATCTATCATGCTTCCCTGGCAATGGTGCCAAAATGTTGGGCGAAACAATCATCATCAAATAATTTCCCTAACATAAATTATTAATCCGAGGGTTTCGTAGACTTACGAAGCACATGCACTGGAAATGCAGGACTGAAGTTAAACCTATTCTTTTGTCTCTGATTCAAGATGCAGTAAACGATGGAAGAGGCTCCTAACTTAGGAGAACCTGGTCATCCTTCCCTAGATTACTGTCTTAAAGAAAATAGACTAAAGAGCAGCAGTATGTGATGTGTAGAAAGTGAGAGAAGAGGCTCCTAACTTAGGAGAACCTGATCGTCCTTCCTCAGCAATTATACTCCAACAACATTACCACTACATCATATCAAAAACTATAAATGTGTAATTGTATAAGAGAACAACAACATGTGAAGAATAACCATGTGTCAACATATATTAATGAAAAAAATAATGAAAGATTACCAAAACCAAAACTTTTATTCTAAACTCTAATTCTCCCTATCAATTACATATATCTATTCCATATCGAAATGAAGAGAGAGCATTCCATTTTATACATGAGTGCTTTGAAAACAAGATAAGAAACTCATAAATACAAATCCACTTTCTCACAACCAAGATCCCTATAATTACAAAATAGGATCCCTTAAAATCATCACTCATCTCTCACAAATCTTGGATGAGATGTGTTATCCAAATCTCCATGATCTTCTCCTTGGAATCTTCCATGATTTTCTCCTTGAAATCTCCATGATCTTCTCCTTGTAATAAGCTTGAGAAATTATCCTTTGAATTATTGAAATGGTGGAGGAAATATTCAAGAGGATTTGTGAATAATCCTACACATTACAAAGCTTAACCACATTTGATATATTAGTGAAATATGTCAATTTTCAAATAATTAATCATACATTCTCTTATAATATTAAAAGTAAATAAATTGGAAAATAGTAAAGTGAACCTATGAAGATGATATGGTAAATGGTTAAATGAGGTGATGGATGTCGAGCGTTGGAAAAGGTATGAATTCACTATGTGTTTTTTCATTCTTTTACTTTAAACATAATTATTTTTACTTTAGAAACGTGCCTTATTACAGAATTATGGTAGAATTGTAAAGACTTATGTTTATTGTAAAATGTAACTAAAAACTTCCTTTTATTGCTAAAAACAGGAATCAAGTGAGGTGAACAGCTATACTAGAGGCGAGGCTAAAGCAAGAGTAACTTTTGTTCCTCCAACGATAGACCAAATCCTGCCAAAGACAAGAAAATCTGAACGCATTGCTAAGAGAAGGCAGGGGACAGCTCGGCTTCAGTCAAAGGAAATCAAGTGACAGCTAAAGAAAGAAGGGAAGCGAATCCCTCAGGATCTTTCGATCCTGAGGGATCGTTTTTCAAACCTTATCTCTTTCCTTGTCTTGTCTGTCGAGTTTTTTATATAAGGCAACGCCTTTACAGATTGTAGGGAATGGAATCATTTGATTAAAACATTCTTTTTGTAATTCTGCACTTTATTGACTCTCGTGATCAGAGAGCAGTCACTGTAAACACTTTTATGTTCAGTTAATACAAAGATGTGTTTTATTTCATCTCTCAAGCTCTAAAGTAACCCAGCAGTGTTTCACTGGTGCTACGGGCCCGGCCTTGGTGGAATCGTTCTGTTGTTTGTATTTCTATCCTTTAATTACTATTGTGTGATAATTTTGTTTGGTTTCATTACGATTGCAGAGTTACTTAATTACTGTTGAATTTCTTATTGGATTGATGTGTGCACTAATGAATTGCATTGTTGTTCCATTTCAACAAGGATCATGATTCTTGTATTATACATCTTGTTATCATTTATAAAGCTTTGATGTTCCATATTTAACTCTGTTTGTTGTTCCATTGGATTGTTGTTCATTTCGATTGTTATTTAATAATGTTTGATGTCGACAGGGTTGGAGTTTAATAGGATCTAATATTTGATTTTTTTAAGCTCATGTCTGCTGTTCAAATTCATTAGTTAGCAATCGCTATTCAATTCCAGTGTGTTGTTCATTTCTAATTCGTTAGTTTCATATTGCAAAAAGATTGTTTATTTACAGTTTGTTGTGTATGCACATAGATATTCGATTACAGGTTGTTGCTAATTTCCAATTCTTTCTTTTAAAAGAACTTATTAGTTTATTTTCAATAGCAGTTAGTTCAATTTCGATTTCACTTTGATTGCTTAAAGAGAAGGACTGTCAACTATAGATAACATTGGTTATTGCTTCCAAGTTCCCATATTGATTTCCTTGTTCTAGTGTGATTTCAGTTGCATCAATTTCTAAAGGAATGAGTTATTGCTACTGTATCATTGATTGATGTTTTGCAGAGTGAATAGTTAAGTTTCAGAGAATTTGAATTTATGTTATTAGATTTATTTTCAAGCATCCATTTACTCTTGTATTTAGAATACTATACTACATCTCTCATAGCATTACTCTTAGCTCGATTGCAGCCTCAAACAGAGTACACTCTTGAAACAAAAAGTCGTTCCTAGATTGATAATTAATGTAGGATAAATAGGTGTTAAAAATATACCTTTTATACCTCAACAATGGAATGTGAGAAATGGCGAGGATAAACATGATGAAAATGTGACAATTACGAGGCCTAACATATGCCATAAAAACTTTGTAAACGCACTCCATATACATTGTCCATACCATAGGTTAGAACTTTAGATATAAACAATATGCACCTCCACATTAATCAGACTTTAATAAGGTTTGAAACCTTGGTAAATACGTCGTCAGTCTATGGTTTATGCAGATCTTTGGAGTTATATAAAATGTATTCGCTCCAACCATAATGTATTAAACCATACCATGAACTTTGGGTGTATATATATAATGTGTGGAATTATATAATAAAGTTTGGTTTAATTATGAATATTAATATATATATATATATATATATATATATATATATATATATATATATATATATATTAAATATAACATAAAATATTAGATATGTGTGTGTGTGTGTGTAATCCAACCTTAATACACATAAAATAATTTCCAACACATAAAAATTCATGAACCCAAATTCAACCTTGGAGGACATTGGGCAATTTCGACCTTCTCAAACCAAACTAGCGAATCCTGTAGTGACACTTGTCACAGTCCCATTGGGAAAAAATTGAAGAAGATTCCCAACATGCTGACAGGGTTGCCATGTCATCACCCTATACCTGTTCTGTAATATTTTTTTTTTAAATTGCATGTTCTGAACGGTGATCAGTAAGCTATAACTTATTCATCTGAACCCAGTTTATGATGAAATGAATTGCGTTGGATTCCTGACGTCGAGCCGGTCACTGTCGCTCTAATTTGGTGAAATTCTAAGCACTTTGAATTTTGAGTAAATTTTTAATCCAGATTCCTATCATATGCAGAGATCACTGTGTCTATGGAGAAAATTTTGAAGAAGGATGCAACTTTTTAGTGGAATGAAGAATGTCAAAAAAGCCTCAACATATTGAACAAAAAGATGATAGTTGCACCTATACTACAATTCCTTGAGTGGAATAATTAATTTCATGTCCATGTAGATGCATCTTGTATAGCTTTGGGAGTGCTATTGGCACAACCTGGTGAAGGTGAGATTGATCATCTTATAAATTTTGTAAGTAGGAAGTTTTCTAAAGAAGAAAATAATTACACAACTGCAAAAGCGAAGGACTAGCCATGGTGTATGCTTTGTAGAAGTTTAGACACTATTTGTTGGGGTCACACTTTAAGATGTATATAGATCATTCTGCATTGAAGTATTTGGTTAACAAGGTTGTATTAGGAGGAAATCTTTTTAGATGTTTGTTGTTATTCCAAGAGTATGAATGCAGGACCTAGCCATATGTCAATACTGGAAACAGGGGAAGAACAAACCAGCATAGAAGATAATATCCCTGATGCACAATTGTTTGCAATCAGAGTCGCAGATGAACATTTCACATATATAATTCATTTTTTTACCACGGGAATGGCTCCTTCAGAGTATACTACATAGCAGAAGAAATAATTGGTGGTTAAGGCAGTTGAATTTTCAATAATAGCAGGACATTTATATAAGATGGTACAAGATGAGATATTTTGAAAATATGTCCCTGAATATCAAATACAAATGATTCTAGTAGAATCTCATGGGGGTGTAGCTAGTGGACATTATGCAATAAAATCCATTGCTTAGAATATTTTAAAGTGGGATTGTGGTGGCCTACACTACATAAGGATGGAAAGGAGTACTGTAGAGCATATGATGTATGTGAAAGAACAAGGAAAACTTCCATAAGAGATGAGATTCCATTGGTACAACAAGTTACATTGCAGTATTTGGATAAGTGGGCCATTGATTTTGTTGGACTAATCAGCCCACCTAGAAAGAGGACTGGTGCAAGGTACATAATTACAACAACTAATTACTTAAAAAGATGGGTCAAAGCCTAACAAGTAAGGAACTGCAATAGATAAATTGTAATAAAGTTTATTTTTGAGTACATATTGTCTAGATTTGAATGTCCGAAGATTTTGATGAGTGATCAAGGATCACACTTCCTAAATAAGACTATTGAAGCATTGAATGAGGAATTCAAAGTCTATCATAAGAATATTACCCCTTATCACCCTTAGGCCATTGGAACGTTGGAAGCATTTAACAAGATTTTGGAGAATACACTTACTAAGGTATGCAATGTGAATAGAGATTATTGGGACCATAGAATTGCAAAAATTTTATGGGTTTGTTGGACCACATGTAATAATTTGACAGGTTAGACACCCTTCAGGTTATTTTATGGGATATAAGTTGTGATGCCTATGGAGTACATCGTGCCTAGCTTGAGGATTGCAGCTTTTACAAATATGGAAAACCTTGAGATAATGGAGGAAAGAATGTCACAATTGCTTTCTTTGGAGGAAGAAAAATTTATAGCAAGATTCCATGAGCAGGTGCAGAAAGAAAGATAAAAATTATAGCATGACCGACATATTAAGAAAAAGAAGTTCCGGGTGGGAGACATTGTTCTCCTTTGTGACTGTAAGTTTGTAAAACTTCTAGGAAGTTCAAGATGCATTGGTTGGGCCCATACATTATCAAGCATATTACTGATGGAGGTGAAATTCAAATAGTGAAGTTAAAAGGAGAATTAGTTCAAGGAAGAGTAAATGGAAATAGATTGAAGCTACAGGGAAAACCCTACCCCTACAGCTTTGCTCTGAATAAGAAAGGAGAAAAATATTAGCGCCACCTACATTTGAAAGTGGGAAAGGGAATATAAACTACATTGTATAGAAAGAGTTTCAACGTATGAAGCCTCTGTTGGGTGTGGAGCTTGATTATAATCCTTATTTAGAGGTATTTGTTTTCAGCCGAATGTATACTGCAGGAAGAGTATACACCCCTCCACGAGGGGAAGCTAAAAATAGATGTAAAATTTCCTTGTAAAATATTGTAATTTCTTAGTCTATCTGGGTATTTCATTAGGTGGATGATCTAACAGTAGAAGTTATGTTTAATCTAGGGTATTTTTCCCTAGAAGGGAATTGTATTGCGGTTCATAGGAGGGAATTGTACTGCGGTTGTGTGTGGTGTGTGTATTTCAAGAGAGAAAGAGAAAGGGGGTTCATGTGATAGATTAGAGGGTATTATAGAGGATCTATTGTATGTTTTGTCTCTTCATTTTGTTGGATAATATAAAGGAAGGACTAACTGTTTCTCCGTGGATGTATCCCAAGTTGGGTGAACCACATATATTTGTGTCTCTCTTGTTTTATATTTTTTTTCTGTGTTTGTATTTCCGAATATTTTTATGTGTTCCAATGCTCTGTAATATATAATTATTTAAAAACTGGTATGAGAGATGAAGGTATATTTGGCTAATAAACTCGCATGAAATAAGGGTTACTGGTTCGAGTGGGAGCAATGGAGAAATATGGCAGGTTTAGGGTCGAGAAATTTAACGGTCGAAACTGCTAGTTGTGGAAGATGCAGATGGAATGTTATCTATATTAGAAATATATGTACCTACCATTCAGAGGAAAAATAAATAAGTTGTAAAGTATGACAGATGAAGAATGGGGGATTCTCGATAGAAAGGCACTTGGAACAATACGGTTGTTCCTTGCGGTGTCAATAGCCTTTGACATTTCAAAGGGAATGACAACATAGGGTTTAATGATGGCATTGGCCAAACTATATGAAAAACCATCGGCCTCAAATAAGGTATTTCTTATGAAGCATTTATTTAGTATTAAAATGTCAAAAGGTGGATCTGTTGTTGACCATTTAAATGAATTTAATACGGTTACAAGTCAATTAAGTTATGTAGGGGTAAAATTTGATGATGAAGTTAGGGCTCTGTTATTTCTATGCGCATTTCCATAAATTTGGAATGGTTTAGTTATGGCCATTAGTAACTTTGTCTTTGGATATAGTACTTTAAATTTTGATGATGGTGTCGATGCCATCCTTAGCGAAGAAATGCGATGTAAAAGCTCCGATGAGACATTAAGTATTTATTTGAGTGCAGAGAATAGGGGAAGAAAAATGGAGAGAAGAAAGAGCCAAGGATATAACAATAATTCAATCAAAGGCAGATCCAAGTCCATATCAGGGATAGTGTGCTAGAAATGTAGGAATAAAGGACATCTAAAGAAAGACTGCAAGTCTTGAAAGGGAAAATAAAGAGACGCACAACAAGAAAATAATAATGAAGATAATGTGACAGGTGATGTGTTGCAATATTCTTTGATTCTTTCTTTAGAAAATTTTATTGATGCTTGGCTGGTAGATTCTGAGGCCTCATTCCATGCCACACCTTATAAGAAACTTTTTCATGACTATGTTCAAGGATATTTTGGATAGGTTCATCTGGGTCATGATAAACCTTGTAAAATTGTTGGAATGGGTAAAGTTCTTGTAAAAAGAAAAAATGGAAACAAATGGTTATTAAAGGAGGTAATGCATGTTCTATATCTGAAGAAAAAGATGATTTCAATAGGGTAGTTAGGAGGTGAAGGTTATGTGAAATTTTTTATAGATAAAACCTTGAAGGTCACTAAAGGAACCCCAGTAATAGAAAAAGGAGAAATGGTTGGTACATTGTATTTATACAATGGTATTTCTAATTGTGTTAATGCTTTAAATTCTAGATGAGAAGATGCAACATTATGGAATCATAGGCTCAGACACATGATTGAAAAGGGAATGAAGATTCTTTACTAAACAAATTTGTTTTCGGGTTTGAAGAATATTGATTTGGATTTCTGTGAGAATATTTTTTTATGGAAAACAAAAGAGAATCAGATTTCTTAGAGTTGGGAAAGAAAAGAAGAGCGAAAAATTAGAGCTTGTGCATATATATGTATGGGGACATGCCTAGGTATCATCTCCTGGTGGCTCTCGTTATTATGTTACTTTTATTAATGATGCAACTAGAAAAACTTGGATTTATTCTATTCAGAATAAATCTTATGTATTGATACTTTCAAGAAATGGAAACCTTTGGTTGAGATTAAGACATGAAATAAGTTGAAGTGTCTTAAATAAAACAATGGAGGTGATTATTGCAGAAAATAGTTTGATAGGTACTATTCATAGCATGGAATTCGCAGAGAGAAGATAGTTCCAGGAACACCACAAGAAAATGGTGTGTTAGAAATGATGAGCAGGACAATCATGGAGCATGCAAGGTGCATGAGATTGCATGCATGATTTCCTTTACAATTTTGGGAAGATGTTTTAGATACTATTTTTTATCTAATAAACAAAGGGCCTTCAAGTTCCATGGATGGCGGTATTCCAGAGGAATGGACAGGTAAAAAGGTAAAATACTATTTTTTAAATCCTTTTAGTTGTGTGGCCTTTGTCCATATTAATAAATAAAATAGAACAAATATTGAGAAAAAATAAAAGAAATGTACCTTTACTCGATATGGTGTTAATGAATTTGGTTATTTCTTATATGATTATGAAAATCACAAAATAATTAGGAACAAAGATGTCATATTTAATGAAAATGTCTTGTATAAGGATCAGATGCAAGAAAAGAAACTGGAGAAAGAAAACAAAGAATACACAATTATTGATGATATCACAGAAAAAGTAAAGGTGCATGAAAATAATAATAATCAATAGCCACAACAACAACAACCACCACAACATAAACAAGCACCTCAAACACCTGGAAGTGGTGTCATAAGATCTACCAAGATAAGTAGGCCCTCTAAAAAATACTCCCCTTCTTTATATTATGTATGGTTGATTGATTCTAGTGAAGCAGAATGTTATGAATAAGAAATGCAGGTAGAAAGCAAGAAGAAGTGGGAGATAGCCATGAAAGAAGAGATGGACTCCTTGGTACATAACCAGACTTGGGACTTATTCAAGTTTCCTACATGTAAAATAACATTGCAAAATAAATGGGTTTACAGGTTGAAGGAAGAAGATGGATGAAAATAGAGGTACAAAGCTAGACTTGTGGTGAAGGGGTTTGCACAGAAGAAAGGTATTGAATTTGATGAAATATTTTCTCTTGTTGTTAAAATGACTTCAATCAGAACTATTTTAAGTCTTGTAGCAGAACAAGATTTGAATCTTGAACAGTTAGATGTAAAGACAATTACTCTCCATGGAGATTTGGAGAAAGATATATATATGCAACAACCACAAGGATATGAGGTCAATGGGGAGGAAAAATAGTGTGCAAGTTGAAGAAGAGCTTGTATGGCTTAAAACAGGCTCTGAGGAAATGGTATTGAAAATTTGACAGGTTTGTGTATGAACAAGGTTATACTAGATGTCAATCTGATCATTGTGTTTATCTGAAAAAATAAAAATGATGGAAACTATATTATTTTGTTATTATATGTAGATGACATGCTTATTGTAGCGTCTAACATGCATGAAATAAATGTAATCAAAGGAAAATTGAAAAATTCATTTGCAATGAAGGATTTGGAAGCTGAAAAACAAATCCTTGGTATGAGAATAACTAGAGACAGGAAAAATCACAAATTAATATTGTCTCAGAATGAGTACATACAAAAGGTGTTGGAAATATTTAATATGCAGAATGAAAAACTAGTTAGTAGACCTTTCGCTATCCATTTCAAACTTAGTAATGAGATGTGCCCCAAGACCCCCAAAGAAATGGATTATATGTCTAAAATTCCATATGCATTAGAAATTAGAAGCTTAATGTATGCAATGGTCTGCAAAAGGCCTGATATTTCACATGCAGTGGGAGTTGTAAGAAGGTGCATGAACAATCTAGGAAAAGAACATTGGATGGTAGTAAAATGTATTCTTAGGTATTTGAGAGGTACCACAAAACAATCATTATGATTTGGCGATTCAAACATTTCTCTACAGAGATATGTTGATGCTAATATGGCAGGCGATAGAGATAACTGGAGGAGCACTATAGAGTATGAATTTAATATAGGTAGAACACTTGTCAATTGAGTTTTGAAAATGAAAAGTGTTGTTGCATGACTTTCAAAAACAGAAGAAGAATATGTTGGTGCTATAGAGGCTAGTAAAGAAATGATTTGTTTAAAAAGGTTTATGGATGAATTGGGTAAGAAGAAGGATATGGGCAGGTTATAAAATGAAAACTAGAGTGCCATTCATCTTGAAAAGAATTCATCATTTCATTCCAAGACTAAACACATACAACTCAAGTACCATTTCATACGGCTAGTGTTGGAAGATGGACAGTTGAAGCTAGAAAAGATACACACTAGCCAGAATCTTGTAGATATGTTAACAAAATTTGTAACCAGGGTGAAACTGAGGTTATGCTCAGTTTCAATTGGTCTTCAAGTATGATGATGAATATGAGAAACAACTAGGTCCAAATTGGAGTCATTGTCCAGCAACTGAAGCAGAGGTGGAGTTGCTACAATCAGTCTCCAAGTGGGAGATTGTTGGGGGTGGAGCCTGATTATCATCATGATTTAGAGGCATTTTTTTCAGCCAGATTATACCCTAGGAAGGGTCTACACCCCTCCATGTAGGGGGGTGTGGGGGATAGCAGTCCTCCGGTGGGGGTTTATGGGCAGCGCCCTCGAAGCTAAAAACAGATGTAAAATTTCCTTGTAAAATAGTGTAATTTCATAGTCAATTTGGGCCGTTCATTATTCAGATGATATGATGGTATAATTTATGTTTAATTTAGGGTTTTTTTTCCCTATAAAGAAACCCGTCGGTTCATATGAGGGAATTGTAGTGCGGTTATGTGTGTTCTGTGTATTTTGAGCGAGTAAGAGAAAGGGGGACTGTGTGAGAGAGTAGAGGATATTACATCGGATCTGTTTTAGGTTGTGTCTCTTCATTTTAATGGATAATATAAAGGAAGGACTGGTTGTTTCTTTGTGGACATAGCCGAAGTTTGGTGAAACACATATATCTGTGTCTCTCTTGCTTTATATGTCTTTTGTGTTTGTATTTCTGCATATTTTTATGTGTTCCATTGATCTATAATATATATTTTTCTAATAGCCTCAACTTAAGAGGGGGTGTTCTCTATAGTCTGGAGCTTGTCGAATATCGCAAGAAGGATTGCTTCGCTACAATTTGGGATATGTCGAATAGTCACCGAAAAAATATGACCGTTAAAAAGGAAATTTGTCGTTAAAAGGTGTGGAAGGCTGCATTTATGAAGACAGATTGGGAATATTTAGTGACAAATACATAGTTAAGGAACACAATATGAATATGATCTGAGCTAACAATGAGGTTAGAAGTTCAAAGTTTCTATAAAAATTTGCGTCCCACCAAGATTTGGCACCTTGCTGTCTTGAGAGCCCAAAAATTTCTAAGTGTGGAGAAGTTGTAGAATTTGTGCTACTAAATGAATACTGAGGATTTCATTCACATATTCAAGGATAAGAGTATTGTAGGAATCATGGAACAAGCCAAAGCTAAAACACCCGTATCACCAATTGAAAATCCTTCAACAACATAACCGCAAACTAAAAACCAAATATCTCCACGAAATAAACCAACCAAATAGTAGAGAAGCAAGAAGAAATAGAACGAAAGGCCTGTCGAAGAACCTGAACAAGTCAGAGATAACGAGAAGGAAATAGAGCAGGTAAACATAGAAATGGAGGGCGCAACATTTCCGTCACCTCTCCCATCATACATGCCACCTAGAAAACTAGACGCAAAACCTATGAAAGATTCAAAAGGATGAAAAATATGGCACCTTCACACCCCTATTGTTAGAGGCAATACCATTTTCTGGAGAACTCCTTAGGACAATTACATAGCTAAAGTTTGCAGACTTCGATTTTAATGAGAAGAATAAATACCACAGTTTGAACCAGGTAAATATCTAAAGTAGGTGAATTACCCTGACAGTGGAGTGACAAGGTTATAGCCACAACAATGGGCGACTGGATTAGAGTAGTCAAGGATATTGACCATATTGAATGTGTCACATTTTGGTACAAGTCGAACAAACACAACCTGTATAAGACAATTTCTCGTGCTTCTGCATAATAAATTCCTCTGGATGGGAAAGAGGATCCCTATTGACGAGATTCTGATATGGAGAGTCATGATATTTCCATATCAAGGGTGGAACCTCGCATAAAATTTGTGGGAAACTTCGTGTGAGACTGCAATTTTCTTGTAGGTTGTTTTCTAAAGGGCAAGTGATCAAGGGTTTTTGTTGGTGTGCAATATAGATTGAACCTAGGTCAAACCCAAACCGAGCCAACAAATGGTTCTATTGTTGGGACCTATATCTGTTTGAGGGATATGTGGATGTAACAACCGTGGAAAAAGGAAATTCAAGATTGGATAGTCCCGAGCGAGTGAGAATTTGCATATCAAGAGAATAGAAACCCTCGTTTGACATCCGAGGCTTGGTTGTAGAGGTATCTGTTCATAGAGAAGTACAAAATTTTCTTCAAATCATTTCCTAGTGAATTGTATGAGTGGGTATCGAGGTTGACTAAAAGGAAGGATTTCTTTAAGAAAAATGAACCTACAACGTGGACTCTTGAGATGATACAGTGACTCAAAGGCAATAAAAACAAGATCTCAAGGGTTGTCAATTTCTGGATTGATAGCATTTTGGAGGTTTCATTATTGATTTCACAATAGACTTGACTATGTCCTACAATGAAGTAGAGTGAATATTCTTCAAAGGACTGCGAGGTAAGTACTTGAAATCTTTTAATCTCTTTTTATGATGCTTTTGTGTGAAAAGGGGGTTTTATGGATGCAATAAGATTCCTGGTTTACTTATGTTTGGAGGAATAAGTAAAGTTGAGCAAGAAATTGGTACAACACGAAGTGGAAAAAGGTATAGAGTAGATTCTAGAAAGAGATATCATGAGCAAGACCCTAATAATTTCATATAGACTGACTATAGCCCTCTTTTGAGTGAATCTGAAGGTGAAAATGAAGAAAAATACCCAGAGATCCCTCAGGTAACTCTTCAGTATACCCCCTTCCATCCTGAAAGTTTGCCAAAGCCAAAATAAAGTAGGAGACATGGTATTATTAGCATTCCCCCTTTCCCTGCTCCTCCTATCCTTCCTATCCCCCATACCCCTCCCCCTTTAACCCCAAGAATAGGTATGGCTGATGATATTAAGCTACATGTTTTCAGAGGAACTAGATTGGAGGATCCATAACAGTTTTGGTTTCTAGCCAAAGTTGTATGAACAACAAAGAAAATCAATGACAAAGATATAAGGAAGTCATAGCTTGTTACATGTTTAGAGATAGAGCACTAAAATGGTACATGAAGTATTCAACTAATCAAACTAGCAAATTTGCAGACAATAAGAAAGCATTGATATAGGAGTTAAAGAATCTGAAGTCTAAATCATAGTGTATTATTGAGTTAAAGGAGATCAAATAGAAAAATATTGAGTCTATTTGGGAGTTTGATCAAATATTTAAGGTGTTATTGGATCAAGTAAGCTCCAACATACCTCCGCAACAGCATAAAGAATGGTTTATAGTTGCGCTGCTACCACATATCAGGTTTCCATTAACACAACAGAAGATAGCATCTCAAGTCGAAGATCTGGAAATTGCGATGAAGTTGGAAGTTTCACCTATATGAGACACTAATGCAGCTATGCAATAGATTCAGAGTCAACTGGTGAACCTGACCCTGTAGTTGCAAGATATCAAAAAAGGAAAAGAAATTAGAGAAGTAGTGCGGTGTACAATGTGCAAATCAGAGGGCCATTCGAAGGAATAGTGCCCTATTTTTAGAGATTACATGGCTAGTGGAGCACCTAATACCTTGACTGCAGGATCTAGTAACTGGTGTGGGATATGCAAGATGAGAGGCCAGCATCACTCTGAATATTGTTATCTGTTGCAGAAATATGTGCAGACCCCAAAGAATCTGTTTTGTAATTTTTTTAAGTTAGTAGGACATGATGAGAATAATTGTCAAAGTTATGATCTAATGACGAAGCGTGATGCTAAAACTTATAGAATGCAATAATAAGAGTGTGCACATGATGCACTAGTTGAGGAAGCTATCCAGGAAGAGTTCAAGGATATGGAGTTGGTCGAGGAAGTGAACAAGTTATTTTCTATAACTATGGTCAGGCAGGTCATTTTGCAAGAGATTGCTAGAATCCCACTATGACATGTAAGTATTGTAAATCCTTTGATCATGTAATTGAATTTTGTTATGTACTTATGGCGAAAATGAAAGAAAAAAAGAATCAACAACCCACATAGAACATCTAAATGATGTATGTTGAAAGGAGAATTGATGAACCTTGTGTTAATATTGTCACTAGAAGTGGAGCTATGACTAGAAGTGATAAAGTAGATGGAAAGAAGGAATTTAAAAATGTAGGTGCATGGGTTAGAAAGACTAAGGAGGAAGTTCCTATTTTCGATGTTCACAAAGAAAAGAAATCATTTATGGAAGCGAAGTGACGTTTTATGGATGCGGGAGCTTCAACTTCTACTGCACAACCAAGGCCTAGTAACTGCGACATTACATTAGTTTTGACACAAAAACAAGAAACAACACAGGATCGAGCTCTGACACAGAATTCAACAGATAAAGCAAGTATTTTGAGATCTTTTCTACAAACTTGTATGAAGTTGCTAAGAGATAAAAATTTCATAGAAGGGCTTCAGGAATTGATATATTCTTTCACATCAGAAGAAGAACCATGAAATGAGATGCACACAGTTAATAATGTACATCGGCATAAGAGAACTGGAAAAGGAATGAGACTTAGTGCGCAGATAGGAGAATATGAAATGGATCAAGTTATTATGGATTTGGGATATGATGCTAATGTGTTGACTTTTAACTCTCTATAATTTAGAATATTGGAAAAACTAAACTATAAAGAAAAACATCAAACCACTTTGGAGTACATGACCTAGGCTTCCTAGGCTCAGAGAGGGCTCCCTCTGTTTTATGATTTAATTCGATTTGACTTGCTAGTTATAAGTAATGATATTAGGATAGTTATAATGACGAGGTTGTTTGTTTGATTGATTTGGTGGTTGGACAAATAGGGCTGTAGGGGCTATTCCATTGGGCGATGGAGTTGAAGGTTGGAAAGGCAGATGTGAATCACAGGGCAAGCTAACTGTGCGAAATGGGTCTTAAGAGTTGTATGAATTATGAGGTGAAAGAAACAATAAGGTTCAATAGTGAATAAAGAGAAATTAAGAATTATTTAATTAGACATCAGCAAAAAACATTCAGATTGTAAATTGCAAACAGAACTAAGGCACTCTGACAACAAATCTTAATCTAAAATTTCTGATTTACAATTAAATGAGTAGATACACAGCAGAGAAAATGATGGAAACATTTAAACAAAGAAGAAACACATCACCATTTTAACACAGCTCAAGAATCCTGTAAAGGGAATTTGATTATCAATGTCCAGCTTCAAAATTACAATGCTCCAATAGTAGTTCTTACAATACAAATGCTAAGATATCAAACCCCTGCTAATGAGAACTCTAGCAGTATTTAACTAACATCTAAGTCGGTTTCCATAATCTTCTTTGGCAAGCTACCTTAATTACAAACAAATTGAAAATAGACAAGTGTGGCCATGCAAGTCTCGAATAAAAGAAATTTCTTACGAACACCGCCTGTAGAATTTATTATGGTAACTCTTTAAGAATGCAAAACATGGGCGCCTCTTTGTGAATTAAAAAAAATGGCTTAGAGGTGGCTATGATGGTTTCGAAGAGATAACCAATGGAGGTTCTGACATTTGGCTCTGTTATGCAGAAAACTGGCATTTAGTAATTAATCTGGTGCAATGCTAGCTACTTCTCATTGATTGGTGTCGGTGCTAGAGTGTTATACTGCCCCTTTAGTCTCTGTTGTTCGATCTCTGCATAAATGCCCGACTCGAATTTTACCATATTTTTCTTTGTGATCTTCAACTTCTCCCTACATTTTTCTCCTTTGTCAAGTCCTACACGAGTCCTCCTGCCGTTCATAGCCTATTTCCTTATAAATGGCACACAGACCTTATATGCCCGGTTGTGGAGGGATGGCAATTGGTTGATGTGGCACAACAGCAGTGGTAGTGGTCAAATGAATATGGAGACAGTTTGGAGGTGAGCGAAAACCAATTTTTGGAGGGGGTCTTAGGTGGTAAGTGGTAATATATAAGGGGGGTGTGAAATAAGAAGGGGAAGACATGTGGAGGAGTGGGTGGTATTGGATACCACCCATTTTGGATCCCCCCCCCATGGTTAAAGTTCGAAAACTGTGGGGATCGCGAAAAGAGCTAAGGACTATCAGATATGGAGATGAGGAGTGGAGGAGGTGGAAAGGTGGAGGGTGATTAGAGGTGGAATGACATGGCAAGGAGGTGGGCCTCCCCGCAGTCTGCAGATCGCAATGTTTTGTTAAAAGCAGCGGGAGGTAAGTTCTAAGATTTGCGAAGTGCTAAGTGCGGGGAAGGGGAGGTGATGTGGAGGGAGGAAGTGGGACCGCAACTGCGGTGCACATCGCAATGTATAGCATTTAGTTATGAGCTGCGAGGGTTAACCTTTAAATTTTGTGAAATGCAGGGAAGAGGGACCCATTGGCTATGCAGCGGAGTTTGTGAATCAACGGAAAGTTTAAAGCGGTAAGTATTATGGAATTTGTATGATATTCATATGTATTGCAATGGCTTATGAAGTGAAGGCAGAGGTGGGGCTGACTTATCGCATCCCAAATAAAAATATATATGTTGTGGGCGCTCACAATGGTAAGTCAGATGCAATGCGATATCACCAAATCGGCGATCGCATATTTTAAAATTTATTCCAATGTGAAACACTTAAAAACTGCGTAATGCGATGAGGGCCCCACTTTAATCGCTATTGGGAATGAAAATCATTGAAATGGTGAAGAGGGAAGGGTAAAGAAAAGAGGTCAAAAAGGTAAATTTTCAATGTATTTCAAAGGAAAATTAAATGGAAGGGAAGCATGACGGGGAATGGGTCCCATATTATACCGCATCAGTGATTTTATAAGTTTTGACATTTGATTTATAACACAATATTGTTGCGACGGTGATATGCGATGAAGCGTAAGGGGTCCCACCAAAGGTTTTAAACGGGTATTTGTTATATATATATATATATATATATATATATATATATATATATATATATATATATATATATATATATATATATGATATAACGATAAGGTTTGATATAACACGGATGTTCATCGGTGGCAGAGCTTATAATTATAAAGTCTCAAACTTTATAATAAAATGGTTTATAAAGTAATAAGCTCTGAAAAGTTATCTATTTGGATTTTTTAGGGGGTTTAGATGGGATTCAAATCATGGGAGAATATGGAGGAATGGAGGGGGGGAAATAGGGTGAATGAAATGAAATCAAACGAGGGTCGTAATGAAGTCTGATCCCATTATACATTCTCAGCAACACTTCTTTCCTTCTACTGGATGGAGAGGCAGATTGATTCCTTTGAATATTTTTACAGTCATCATTTCCCTTTCTTTCTATGAAAATAAATAATAGTCATGGAATATTATTTTCAGTATGAAAAATCTAAACAATAGTCAGTCACCTGGTGATACTGTGAAACATAGGGGTCTAACAGTGGCTCTATTTGGGGATGAAAGCTTCTTCAGGAGGTGTCTAGAACACCGTGGACCAGTGGCCTCATCTATTGGGCTGATCCCAACCCTGAAAACTGATCTACTGCAACTTCTGTGGTTGCAACCTTCAAAACTGCAGTTGATGCTTTCTGAAAACTGAGGTCTGAAACATACTTGATCCTGAGACTGAAAAAGCAACCTTAAACTGAAAACTAGAGACATGCTTATAATATGAAGAGCTCGTTTTCACACCTACCTACCCAACCTATGAGTCTAATCATTTTTCTTCCTTTTGGGGTGAATTTAGACTTGCAAACCTAGACATCTTTTTTCTTCTGAATCTCTAACCTATCACCTATCCCTTATTTCTCCTATTGGTTCAGATTAGGTTGTTGAACCAATGTCATTTTCTACCTACCTACTAATAAGCCAAGATTAAATGGTTTTGAAAATATTCATTTTCTAACCTATCAGTAGAAAATTCAAAAATTTTACAATCATGCTTAGGATGTAAGACTACACAAATTGTTTTTCAGTAGCAGTGGCACTTTAATTTGCAACACTTTTAGAAAAAGTTATATACATCCATGCTTATCATACTAGGCTTATTGCCTTCACTCCGAGCTTCAACCTGGTCCAATGGATTACTTAAAATTGTAATGCTATGGTAATTATAATGATGAGAGTCTTATCTGAGTTTTAGCAGAGATAGTGTTTTATCATCCTACCATTGATTGGACGTCCAAACAGCTATGTTCCATCCATCTCTTGCAAGAAAAATGCATTATCTCCTCTGAAAGAATGAATAATGAACAACCCTTTCCACAAGTTTTCAAACTTACCATGCTTACCTTTATCTTCTCGCCTAGAATCCCATTTCAGAACTTTATCTCCTATTTTGAAATCATTGGCTTTTGTCCTCTTGTCAAACATCTTGTTCATATTTTCTTGCACCACTTGGGTTCTGTTGTACACCTCTTCTCTAGACTGCTGCATCTGAATGGTCTGGCTTATTCTTCTTTGCACATCATTTTCTTCATCCTGCGCTTCTTGAATGAGCTTCATGGATGGCACTCCTAGGGATGTTGGGAAAATTGAATCCATTCCATAGACTAACTGGTATGGTGACATGCCAATTTATTTCTTGGTGGTTAATCTATCAGCCACCAATGCATGTATCAGCTTGTTATGCCAATATTTCTTATTATCCTCCAACAACTTTTTGATGATATTGACTAGGCTCTAGTTGGAAGACTTCACTAACCCATTTCCTTGAGGTTAATAAGTTGTTGAATTCCCCAAAGAAATGTGATATATGTGGAAAAACTCTATCATTTTCTTAGAATCAAATACAACAGCGTTGTCTGTGATAATCTTCCTAGGACAACCAAATCTAGATAGGATATTGGTTTCAAGGAATTTGATAATCACTGAATTAGTAGCATTTCTGAAAGGGATGGCCTCTACCCATTTGGTAAAATAGTCTGTAGTAGTGAGGATCCATTTATGTTGGCCAGAGGAGGAAGGGTCAATTTCTCCAATGAAGTCTAAACCCCATTGCTGGAAAGGAACTTCAATAGAGATAGGTTGTAAAGGAAGAGGCAGCAACTTTATTTTTCCCTCAAATATTTGGCATTTATGACAAGTGGCTACCATTTTTTGGGTGTATGGGAAAAGGGTAGGCCAATATAAACCATCTCTAAGGATATTATTAGCAATGTTTTTCCAGTAGAGATGACCTCCACAATCCCCTTCATGGAATTCTTTTGTAACTCTATCTGCATCTTCTTGAAGGAAACATTTAAGCAATATGCCCCCAGAATCTTTCCAATACAAAGAATTTTCTATTATGCAGAATTTTACAGCCTTTAATTTTAGGAATCTAGCCTTTTGTTTTGGACAAACCAGGAAGAGCATTTAAATATAACAAAAATACAGTATATCTGTGTACCTAGGAGAATTCAGGTTTGCTTCCTCAATAGGTGGAGTCACCAGCTCCTCTTGTTCATCCAGTGAATGAATCATGTTAATATCTAGTGCTTGAAAATTTGTTTCAACCATTAATTTGGCTAGTCCTTGTCCCTTTATTAGTTTGGTGGGCCTAATCTCTAAATCATACTCCAAGATGACAACAATCCACTTGTCTCTTTTCCCATATGGATCCTCTGTTAGGATGTCTTTGACAATGGTATTGGGCACAAATGCAATGATGTGTGAATGGAGAATGTAGACTCTGAAATCCTTGAGTGCCTTGATAAATGCAAAAGACTACTTTTCCATAATATTATACATCAAAGGTGCATCTCCTAAAGCTCGGCTAAAAAATTCTATGGGCTTCTCTTTCCCATATTTATTCTTCTGCAGTAATACAACGATGATTGTGTGTATTGATGCAAAGGAGAAAATGATGAAATCCTTGGTGAAGTTAGGGCTGATGAGAAATGGTGTTGTAGTAAGTGCCTGCTTTACCAAGTCGAAGGACTGTTTGGCCTCTCTATTCCACTTGACTCCGGAATCTCTTTTGAGCATGTTGGTGATATTCCGCAAGAGTTTAGTAAGGTTTGGTATAAATTTCCTCAAAAAATTTATCTTACCAATAAAGGATTGCTGTTCTTTGATGTTTCTGCGATGATTGATTTTTAGAATGCCCTCAATCCTGCTAGGGTCAATCTTGATCCCTTCTTCATATATGATGTGGCCTAAAATCTTTCCCTCTTCAAGACCAAATAATGATTTCTTAGGGTTCAGAGATAGAACAAATATTCTGCGTTTTCAAAAAATCTTCTTAAATGGGCCATATGCTCTTCATCAGTCTTCGAATATACTGTAATATCATCAAGATATATCATGATGAAGAGACCAACTTCTTCTGAAAAATAAATATCCATTTCTCTTTGAAAAGTGGCACCAACTTTTATTAATCCAAATGGAATTTTTACATACATGAAGGTTCCCCATGGGGTGGTAAAAAAAAATTTGTGTTGATCATCTGGGTGTACCATCACTTGATTGTACCCTGAAAAACCATCCAACAGAGAGATTATTTTGGATACCACTACCTTTTGTAATATGTGGTCCATCTTTGGTAAAGAGTAGTTGTCCTTGTTCAAATTTCTAAAGTCAATGCAAAGCCTGATCTCACCTGTCTTCTTTCTTACCGGTACAAGATTGGAAACCCATTTGGAGTATCTGATTGGGAATATTATGTTGTCATCATACATCTTCTTGATCTCCTTCTCCACCAAAGGCACTTGGATAAGATTTATCCTGCGCAATTTCTATTTGAAAGGCTTCTGATTCTCCTTGAGTGGAATTTTGTGCTAGATAATATCTGTATCATAAGCTTTCAGGTCTTCATAACTCCAGGAAAACACATCAATAAAATCTTTGAACAAAGCGATGTATTTATGTTCTATGGCTATGGGAAATTTTTTTGACAACTTTACCATCTTGGGCTCCTGCTCACTACCCAGATTGCATTCTTCAATACTTGCTTCTGTAGCTTCCATTTTTGGTTTCTTAGCCACATCATTGAAATCAAATAGCTCCTAGAGAGGGACAAGTCCTCTCAGTAGGGTGTTGTCTCTGAATTCCAATACTTCAAATTATTCCTTTTCTGGATCTTTATGCACCTCTGTCCTATGCTTATCTTCATTTGTTGAAAAATTGTCATCATAATGGTGAGGGGGCTCTTCCCTACACATTTTCTCTCCAATGGAAATGTCTTCTTCACCGTCTCAGTCCAAATAAGAATCTTCAAGCTCACCCTTAGATTGGAGGAAATTCTTAATCTATTTGTCATCTTCAAAGACTTTCCAATATCTCATATTGTCAGGGACTGTTGGGAGGTGTTTAACCTTCACTGTATATTGTCTATTGGGGTGATGCAATTGACAAGTTCTGGCTGAAAATGCTAACCCATTAGCCAGGACATTCTGATTCCTTGGAACTATAGCAAGATCATATTCTTCAAAATTTTTTAGGATGTCAAGGGCAGCATTCCTGTATGCTCTCAATCTAGGATGCTTGGTTTAATATTCTCCCCTGATTTGCTTAATGACCAACTCAGAATCCCCATGGATAGAGATTCTCTTGGCTCCTATTTTCTTGAGCAATTTTAAACCCAAAAGGAGTGCCTCATGATTTGCTATATTGTTGGTACACTAGAAGATTAGCTTATAATAATGCCCTTCGGCGTAGTTATTTTCAGTATTTACTATCAATACACCTACTCTAGAGCCAAATTTTCCACACGAACCATCAAAACTTATGTTCCAAAAGGGTTCATTTTCATATTTCTGTTGCACAATTTCCATTTGGACTGATTGTTCTTTCTTACATTCTTCTTCTTCTTCAGTTACTTGTTCATCAATATTTACATCATTATAAAGAATAAATTAATCAATTTCAGAGTGGACAAAGTACAAGGGGTAATTATGAGGCTTCTCTGGACTGCTCACCATGTATTTCATTAGAGTCTCCCTATACAACCTCATTTACTAGCAAAAAACTGGTATGGTAGCATAAGTCATCCATTTGGAGAGTGCCTTAAAGCTTGGATCCCCATGTGTGTGATAAAATCATACCATATTTGGGAGGGATGTTAGCCACCACGATGTCCATCACTAGACTCTTGGCCGGTATCTGGGCTAATGTAATATAGAGTTCCTTGATAAGGCCCAAACATTTAACTTTGATGGAGTCAAAAGAGTACAGGGCTTTATAGGTTCTAGTGATCTCCAAGCTAAGTTTCTCCATAATGACCCTTGGCATGAGGTTGTGAGATGCACCTGAGTCTATCATGGCATTATGGAGAATTTTATCATGAATATTCAAACTGATATAAAATGGCGGAACACCTCCCTTTTGGAATTTTCCCTCTACTTCTGGTCCAAACAAAAGTTCAGGTTTTTCATCATTTAGATTGACCATATCAGTGATTTTTCCTATGTTCAGTTCTTTTATGATTTAGGACCTATATACATCTTGGCTCATCAATTCAGTGAGAGGGACAACGATTTTTATTTTGGAAATTTCATTCTCAATACTGAATGGTGTCTGTCTTTGGCAGATTTGAATCACTTTTCTCAAGCATTATTTTTGCAGCCTTTTGATATTGTTGACTTGTATTAGGGGTATCAACTGGAACCTTTTTTCTAGGGCTGACTGCTGGTCTGCTAGTGCTACTTTCTAGATCATTATTTCTGGTTATTTTAGTAATTTTCTTGAATTCTCCGTTTCTTTCTTGGGATCAACTTCAGGGGCCTTAACAGCAGATTTTTCAGAATTATTTCTCTTGGGCTTATTTGAAATTTTGTTTCTTCGAAGGTTATATTGTCTATGCACCTCCACGATGGCATTCTCGAATCCTTGTTTATAATCTTCAGACTCTTCGAATTATACTGTAGTTTGAGTCGAAGAAAATACATCTTGTTCTTCTTCGGTGAGGAAAACATTATCTTCATCATTAATTCCCATGAAATTAATTTGACTTTACTCTGGCTCCTCAACCACCCCCTCATCCTCATCAGCATAATTTTCTTGGAATTGAAGCCTGATTTGCTAGTCAGGTCCCCTTTTTCTCTTTGCCTTATTTGAGGGGGGTTTCTTCTAAAGTTTTGGTTTCTATTTTGAGGAGCTAGCTGATTTTCCCTAGGGACAACTCTCTCATTCAAGTTGATTCTCTCCGTCATTCTCTCCATCATTCTCATCAGACTAGTGATCTTGGCATTGGAAATGGAAGATATAGACTCTTCTCTAATCATGACTCTTTTCTCACTTCTCATTCTAGCTGTTATCACTCAGATTGAACCTTGGGCTGAAAGAGGAAATTCTGAGGTAACCTCAAACCACGCTTAGCTAAGTAGCTAGCCCTACTAGGCTAGGAGAGGGCTCTCTCTATATAGATCACAGTCTAGATTACTGAGGAAAGAAGATATTAGGCTAGGTATAGTAGCTCAGGGTTTTTTTATTTTGATTGTATATGGTTTTTTTGGATCAAGAGGAATAAAACAGCAAGAGCAAGGATATTAGGTCAAGATTTGCAGGGGTTCTAAAGGGAAAGGTAGGTAGAAGGTTTGGAATTTAAAGAATATTATGGTGAGGTGAAAGTACTAGTGAGGAGTTAGGAAGAACATCTAAAATTAATTCTCCCTAAACTGAAGAAAATAAACAAACTATGCAAAATTTCCCAAAACAAAGCATGAAACATGAATTTTGCCTTTCAACTTGAAATTAAGCATATCATAGACATGTAAATGGTTTATGATATTATAGTACATTCATACAAATGATCACAAAGAAGAAACTATGTCAAACATTTCATACCACATGGATTCCAAAGAAATAGCTGCAAATTTATCATTAATGTCCAAACCAAAATAATACAAATATGTCTCTTGAGATGCCAAAACTCCAAGTGAGTCCAACCATTACAATGAATGAGGAAATACATCATATAGAACTAAAAACCACTCTCCCTAGCCTCATGGAGTTGAATCCATGAGATAGGGATCAGTTTCACCTACTCCCAAACAAGAAACTGAAGACTAGGAAGACCCAAGAATTTGCCTCTAAAAGAGAGGAAACTGATTCATTTGACATCTAAAGGACTTATCTAATGTATATACCCTATATAAAAATAAAAACATGACATTTAAATTTATATTGAACTTTTACATCAGTAATTTCTCATTTCCCAAGATGAAAAGTCAAAATTTTGCTGAAGATGATGAAAACTGCATGTTCTTGGCAAACGCACAGCGCCATGACAGAAAAAATAGCCTGTCTTGAAAGCCACTTTTGGAGGCCTTCTTGGTGTCCAAATTTGCTCCATGTTAGCTCATTGTAAATATCCCTAAGTATAGTTTCCAAAAATGCCTCCTGTTTCTAAAATGGTGTCCATCTTCCCTATCACAAACCTGTTCTCACAAGAATGGTACACACGCAGTGCCAAGGTAAAAAAGGAGGCAGAAACATGAAAATTTGGTGGTTTTTTGCACTTTTGAGGGACCATTTCTCATCCAAATTTTCTGAAACTTTCTAGGGTTGATTTCGTAATCATTATGAACATGATGATGGCGGCAATTTCTCCATTGGAGGCTCCAAAAAAGAGAGCAGCGCCAGTGGCACTGCGCATTTGGCTGAATTTCTGCGTGCCAAATTTGCTCAAAAACTCAAAAATGCACTAAAGTGCCAAATGTGCCAAAAACTTGCCAAAATGTGTGAGGTTGCTTGATGATCAATGTTTAGAGGCATGAAGAGACACCTTAGCAAGTATGTCTAACCTCTTCTTCTCCTTTTTCTCGGTCAAAGCTTGAATTTTTGCATGGGCTCGTTTGAGCTTGGCCCTTGCAATATTGTTTCTCATGGCAATATTGTGCTTTGCCATTTTCCTCTGAACATCATTATCCTTCTTGGATTTCTCTAGTAAACCCTCCAGATGCAAGTTGGCTCTATCAAGCCATGACTCTCTATCTCTACTAATCTCAAGGGCAATCAACTCACTTGGAGTGAGTTGCTTTGCCAACTCAGCCTCTCTCTGTCTCTTACGGGCTAAAGCTCTCTTTAGTCCTATTTTCCTTGGCATATTCCTTGGAGGTTGATCCACCTCACCATTAATCTCACCAAATCTATCCAAGGTCTCCTCCAACAAGGCCTTATCCTTCCCTGCCTCTTTTTGAGCTTTGATGGTCCTAACCTCACTGATGATTTGCTTGGTCTTCAACTGCTGATTTTCTTGCTCAAGAAATTCAATCACATAATGTGCTTTGTCAAGATCAGCTTGAAGCTCACTAATATTTTCTTCCTTGCTTCTGATCACTACGCTAGTGACTCTATCCTCATCCTCCTCATCAATTTCAATCAATTGAAACTCCTGCTCAATTTCATGTTTGTCCTCCTGCTCATCAATGATAGGCTCTGTAGCCTTTTCCTTTCCCTTCTCTACCTATTTTGTTGATGAAGAAAACATGGCCCCTTTCACACCATGTGAAACAAACACATTCCTGTGGCCTCTCTGATAGTTCTTGGGAAATGGCTCAACATCAGTCACATCAGCCCAAGTTGCCTCAATGTCCCTTTCACTGCTTGATGCTCCAGTATCATGATGTGATGATGAAGGGTTATAGAAAGGTGAAGATTTAGGATCAACATCAGGTGAATTGAAGAGAGAATCCATACAGGTGAAAATAGTTTTTAGAAGAGAGGAATAACCTGTTTCTGAGTTTATTTATTAACCCAACGTTTCGGACTTCCCAAGTGAGTCCATCATCAGGGGTAGACGTCAAATGTATTATGAAAAGTTGAGAGGAATAGGGCAAATGTGGAGAATAAATAGTGAATGATGAGGAGCTCTTAAGAAGGTCGGTTCGATAAAGGAAAATATTAATTTTTAACTGATGTTAATCATTTATCTCGATTATGATTTTATTATGGAATTATGTGTTTTTAAATTAATTTTAAATAATTAATCTATTATGTTTTTATTTAAAATAATGTCAATAACTAATTAGTGTCCTAATTTATTTTGTGTTTAATTTAATGTAATTAATTATTTAAGAAAAATATAGATATTTAATTAACCTTTTGTTACATTTTTAAGTTAATACATCTAAACTAGTTTATCTACTATTTCAAATTGTTTAATATAATTTGTTTATTTAATTTGTTTATTATTATTATTATTATTATTTATTTATTTATTTATTATTATTATTATTATTATTATTTATTTATTTATTTATTTATATTTAATTTTATTTAATTTTATTATTTTTTTTTATTTTTTTTTATTTTATTATTGTTATTATTATTATAATTTTTATTTTATTTTTTTATTTTTTATTTTTATTTATTTATTTTATTTATTATTATTATTATTTTTAATTAAGTAGTGATAACTTGTTGCTTATATAGCATGTTATTAAAGGTTTTAAGGACTTAAAGGGTTTGATGAATTAAGGGTTTCCAGGTGTTGCTAATAATGAGTCTGTCATCACGATTTATGTTGTTTTTTCACTTCTCAATTTCTATGGCTTCCTTGATTTTCCTCTTTAGGTAATGCTCCTCCTTAGAGACAAGTTTGGCATCCTCCATTTGTATGTAATGTGAGGATGAGAAGGCATGTTTAGCTAAGGTGGATTTGGCTGTCCTGTTCCGGGATAAGTCAGCAACGTGTTCTTTTAGTCTAATGTTAAGGGATCTACCTGTTTTGCCAATGTATTCTTTACCACAAGAGCAGGGTATGATGTAAACCCCTTTTTGTAGCCTAGGGTTTATAGGGTCCTTGGATGAGTCTACCATATTTAAAACAGTCTTAGGGGGAGTGAAGGCAATATTAATGTTATGTTTGTTAAGAATTCTAGAAATTTTATCAATTGTTCCTTTTATAAAAGGTAAAGAGATTTTAGGGATGTCAAAGGTTCTTTTTGTGTTATTTTTATTAAGGGTTTGGTGAATAGTTTTGTTGATTACATGTTTATTGTACCCATTTTGTTGAAAAACATGGCGAAGATGGTCTAACTCATGTCTTAGGTGGAAGGAGTCTGAAATTATGGAAGCCCTGGTCTTAAGGGTTTTGATCATGCAAATTTTTTGATTGGGGTGGTGATGTGAGTCAGCATGAAGGTATCTATCTGTATGAGTCTTCTTTCTATAAACTTTGGTGCTGAGTTTTCCTTCTTTTTTTGTTAGAAGGATATTTAGGAAAGGTAATTGGTTGTCCTTTTCAATTTCCAAGGTAAACTTGATGTGCCTCAAGAGGCTATGTAAGTGGGCAAAGAAATCATTTAATTTTAATAAACCATGGGTCCATTTTGCAGAGATATCATCCACATATATTTTCCATTATTCAGGGGTGAATGGAAAGGATTTGAGGGCTATTTGCTCAAAATGCTCCATGTATATGTTGGCGATAATGGGAGATAGAGGTGAGCCCATAGCCACTCCATGAGTTTGTTCATAAATAGTTCCATTGAAGTTGAAGAAAGAATATTTTACACATAATTTTAGGAGGTCTACTGTCTCATAATCTGTGTAAAGGGAGACGATGTCAAAACTTACCATGAGATCATCATCCTGCATGTCAAGGTTTTCGGTCCATTGAACAAAAGAGGCAGATTCTTTGATATGTGATGATGTGTTCTCGGCCAGGGGGTGAAGCTTTTTGGCAAGGTATTGTGTGAGGAGGTAGGTAGGAGAACTAATGGTGTTGACTATGGGTCTTAGGGGGATGCCTGCATTATGAACCTTAGGAGCACCTTAAATTCTAGGGGTGATGGAGCTAGAGGGGGTGATTCTCTTTTTTATGATGGTGTCAAGAGAAGAGTCTTTTATTTTCTTGGTTACTTCCTTAAGAATTTTAGCACTCGATATTTATTTAGAATTATGTAGCAACCACTGTTGTTTAGGTGATCTTCCATTTTCTTATCGTATTCCATTCTGTCCATAATTACTGTTGTGTTGCCTTTATCTGATTTAAGGATTATTATATTTTTATTATTTCTTAAGTTTTTTAGAGCAAGTTTTTCTTCTTTGGATAAGTTGCACAGAGGTGGTTTGGCATTTTTAAGGATTTTAACCGTCTCTTGTCTTATTTCCTCGGCTTTGACAATGTTAAGATCTCTTATGGAAATTTCTATGTTGCTAATTATATTTTCCACAGGAATTTTATTAGGGGTAATGGAAAAGTTAAAGCCTTTATTAAGAAGGACAAAGAGGCTCTATCTAAGTTAATGCTAAATAGGTTTATTACGGTAGAATTATTAAAACCTTGGTTGTTAAGGGATGGGTTAGCGTTTTCAGAGCATGCGTTGTTAAATGGGAGAGAGATAGTGGGGGAGTCTAAAGGTACAATAGAGTGATTTGTATGTTGAGAGGTGAGGTTTCTAGGTCGAGAGTCAGAATTGACAGAGGCGGAGTTTATGGGTGGAAAGGAGAGAATGGGGCGGGGATTTAATAGAGAGGAGATGTCGACTTTTTCGAGATGTTTAGTGCAACCAAATGATGTTGAATTCAACAGATCTGCACAGTCATTGTTGTCTGCATGCTTTGTGGTGTTATCTTCATGAGATAAACCATCTTCATAATTAATGCGACCGTTTGAGGCTGAATTCAACCGATATGCGTGAGCATTCTTATCAACAATTCCTGTGGTGTTATCCACATGCTGTTCTATCTGTGAGGGAGGGACCGCCATGTCCAGTCCATCAGAGCTCGCATTTTTAAAGCTGTCAGCTGCTGAATTTTTTAGCGTATCACTATGGATATCAATTTCTAAGATGTTGTTTTTAAACTCAGTGTTTTCCTCAGACATTTTTATCTGTGAGTCCGAATACGTTAAGGTGACCTCATTATGAACACAGAGGAGATTAGACCCCGGATTGTCGATTTTAATGTGAGAGTTTACGGGCAGATTCATGATGATGGAGCGGATGCTGCTGTCGACTGTCTTTACATTATTGTTGAATACGTTGGGGTCTGAGTGGTCACAGCTCACTGCATTGTTATTATCTTCAGTAAGATATGGTCTTAATATGTCAGAATTCATCCAATCGACCATATTATAAATGTAGAGGCTATTAGAACCGTTGGTCGGAGGGGAGTTCTGGTTGCATATTGTACACGAGAAGCAGCTGGGGAGGGACAAAGATGTGTATTGAGAGGACTGAGCCAAACGAGAGATATTTTTGTCTTTCTTTACCATGTCTCTGGAGTGCCATTGATCGGATTTTATGAACGTGAGCGCATCTAAAGAACGCCATCAGTCAAATCGAAGTGATGAGGCCAGTAGGAGCTGTAATTTTAGCAGTTGATGAAAGATCTTGATGAGGTGCGATCTGGTGGTTTTTATTTGGGATTTTATAAGGTGAATTGATCTGACTGGGTGATGATGTATGAGTAGTAGGCTAAGATGGAGAAGTTGATATGGGAGGATGAGATGGTGAAGGGATATTCTGCTCACGATGACTAGGTGGGGTAGTGAAAAATTCATTTGCAATGAATGCATCCCATGAAATGTTCTTCTACTCATGTTGATGCATGAATACCATCTTAATGAGTGAATGGTGAAAAATAATCTACATTTTATGATTATAATCCCTCTTTTGCACAATGTATTCCATCTTGAAAATGTTGTGGAAGAGATAGTAAGGTATGTGAAGCATTTTGACTCTAGTGAAGTGCATGAAGAATCGGATATGGTATGAGTAGAGTCAAGAAAACCTCCCCTCACAAGTGAAGTACTACATGATTATTTTCATCATGGGGACATATAGGTCAAGGAGATGAGAGAAAGAGAAAATTAACTTCTTGTCATCCTTGTGTCTAGGTTTGAGGTATGGTTCATAATAGCTTAGATCAAGGTTTCCTTGTTTAAACCATTTCTCTCCCACACTATGGATCCATGTAGCAGCTGAAATAGCATTGGTGTACATATCAAAGGTGACCCCAGCAAGAGTGACCTATCTATCATGAAGATTTTTGATGAACAAACTTGTCAAAACAGGGTGATACTGAATCTGCTGCACTCTCTCACAAAACTCAAAATAACCAACATGTTTAAAACATGACACAGTAATCACAGAAGAAATGATACCTTTTATGGTTATGGTTTCATATCTGTTAATTTTCCCTGCTTTGTGGTCATTTCTCCTTGGTATTTGTGCCTCACTAACACCTCTATCCTTCTCTTCATACATTTTAAATTTTGACTTAGGAAACCCTAGGGTAAAAATTTGGAATGAGATGAAGGGAGAAGGAGATGAGATGGCTAGCTTAGATAAATCAAGGGAATGAGTGTAAATGGAAACCTAGGTCAATGAAAACCCTAGAGATTAACCATGCTCATGACTGATATTTGTTTAGGGAGGTGAACAAGGATATGGTGTATGAAAAATGAAAATGAACTGAAACTAGGGTTTCATAAGGAATAAACACTTCAAAACCTTTAATGGACACCAAATATCTTAGAAGCAAGGTAAACTAGTGTGCACTTAATATTTTAGAACTCCCTAGAGAAGTTTAGGAGAAGATTGAGCTTGATATAAGTGGTACAAATATTCACAACCCTCACTGTGCAAGCACGCAGCGCTGTTGGGCAAGTGTGCAGCGCCCAATCAAACGTGAAGAGCCTGTCTGAGAATGCGCAACACCTGTGTTAATTGCTTTGGTTTCTCTGGGAAAACACGTAGCGTGGCTGGGTAAATGCACAATTCCACATCAAACACATAGCGCCAACCTGAGAACGCACATCACCTTGAAATTTTGGCCCAAACTGCTCAATAAACTCAGAATTTCTCCTTTGTTGAAAATTTTTGATGACTAAGGGCAACAATGACTTGTTTTGAAATTCTTGATAGGCTTTATCGCTTTGGTGGATTTGAAATTTAATTTAAATTCTCCACTTTTCTAATGTTTATTTTTCTTTTTTGACACTGATACTCTTTTTCCTTGTGACCTTTTAGCGTTGCAGGCTTGATCAACCTAGAGTTTGGCTTTCCTTGCTCACTTAGGCTCGACATGATCACACTTTGACAGCTTTGGGATTGCATTTATTACATATAATAACATAAATTTACATTTGGAAAAATAGAAATAAATTACATATCTGACTTTTCTATCAAAATGACATTTTGATATAAAATTCATTAAACTAAAAAAAAAAAAATACAACTTTGAAAGTATAATAAATACATCATGATGATCTTTATATGTGATAACCTCATCTAAATGAAGGAATGACCTTGAAAAATGAAAAATCCTAATGACCTAATGGGACTGCTTTTTTCACCTGACCTTTGAATAAGATTTTGACTTTAAATATTTCCAAGTGAAAAGATCATTTCCATAAGTGTTATCATGCTCAAGGAATCATGAGAATGAGTTAGCCAATATGATATTCTGAGGAAGAAAAAGCTTATTTGACAAGGAAAACCACCAGTGGAACAATTTTATGTCATGACCTAATGGAATGATAAAAAAATTATTCAAAATGGGGCACCTAATATGCACATGCAAATGTGTTTTGATCCTTGGTGGAAGTATGCAAATACTGACACTAACACTAGCCATTTTGGCAATCATATTTTCTTCCACACCTACAACACTCCTCTGCATCTCTTCCAGTGTAGCCGAATATTTTTCTCTCAGCTGATAAGCCATCTCTAGGTTGAAACCATCTGAAAATTGCATTAGTTCTAAGTCTTGTGGGGGTTTCATGTGAGGAGGGAGGAAATTGTGTATATTGTTGAATCTACTCCAGTAATCTTGGACACTCTCTCCAGCTTTTCTCTTGATGTTTTCATATTCTAACAGGATTTGGAGAGGATTTTTCTTAACTTCCCATTTATTTATGAATAACTGGTGAAGGGAAGAGAGTTCATGGACATTGTTAGGGGTTAATACTTTGAACCATTTTTTTACTTCTCCCCCTAAAATTTGAGAAAACATTCTCATTTGGATAGTTTTGTCCTCTATCTCTTAGTAGTAAAAAGAATCATTCATTTTTTCCACATGTTGTTAAGCAGTTTCAGGACCAGTTCCATCAAAATGTGGGATTTTGGATTGATAATCCTGTGGCATAGGCACCATAAGTTGTGGTAGCACTAATGGAGCGTACCAGGCTGCCATGATTGGTGGTGGGGGAACCCAAGGGGGGTTGATAAGGGGAGGGTTCACCAAGGGGGGTACAGGGTTAAATGGAGGAAGGTGCACAGTGGGTGTATGAGTGGAGGTTCAGGCACTCTGGGGTGAAAGGTTTGAGGGAAAGGTAGGAGATGAAGCTACGCTTGAGTAATTGAGTTAAGGATGAGAAAACTTGGAAACAATAGAAGGAACTGCTTCAGTCAGAGCGCGTAATTCTACAAACTGCTGAAGACAAGCATCATAAATAGTTGAGGTGAGCTCTGTTACCAGACCTTGAAGGGAGTCAAAGTGTTGGAGAAGTTGAAAATCAGTTTGATTGGAGGTAGAGGCTTCCCCAACTAGACTTTGCTGTAAGATGGATGGATCAAAAATTGTCTGGTCTATCCAATTATGAGATTTGTTTTTGAACAAGCCTTTCTCAAAGTGTAAGTCAGACAAGATATCTTGCAAGGTTGCAAGGTTTTCAAGAAGGGAACTTGCTTTATGAATAGGCCCGCTAATAGTTGGATTTTCAGTTCTAGGAGTTTTTCTTAGGATTTTCTCTGGATTGTCAACTATTGTAGGGGTGATTTGGGATGGGATGGGACTTGGTGAAGATTCTTCTGGAAGCCAGAATTCAGGCCCAAGGCACAAACAGGCTGAATATTTTTCAAAAACTAATATGTACTAATTACTTAAAACACATAGTATTTCGAATGGGATTTCTGAGGTCGGATGAAATATTAATCTTCTCAATAAATCCCCAGTATGGTCGCCATTATGTTAGCTCTCTATAATTTATAAGATTGGGAAAAATAAACTATAAAGCACAACATCAAACCACTTTGGAGTCCAAGATCTAGCCTTCCTAGGTTCATAGAGGGTTCTCTCTGTTTTATGATTTAAATCGATTTGACTTGCTGGTTATAAGTATTGATATTAGGCTAGTTACAATGATGGGGGTTGTTTGTTTTGATTGATTGGGTGGTTGGACAGATAGGCCTATAGAGGCTATTCCATTGGGCGATGGAGTCAAATGTTGGAAAGGCACATCAAAATCAAGAGTGAATCATAGGGCAAGCTAACTGTGCGAAATGGATCTTAAGAGCTATATGAATTATGAGGTGAAAGAAACAGTAAGGGTCAGTAGTAACTAAAGATCAATTCAGAATTCTTTAATCAGACTTCCGCAGAAAACATTTAGATTGTAAATTGAAGACATAATTAAGGCGATCCGACAACGAATATTAATCTAAAATTTCTGATTTACAATTAGATGAGTAGATACACAACAGAAAAAACGATGGAAAAATTTAAACAAAGAAGAAACTCATCACCATTTTAACACAGCTCAAGAATCATGTAACCGGTCTTTGATTATCGATGTCTAGCTCCAAAATTATAATGCTCCAATAGTATTTATTACAATAAAAATGTGAAGATATCCAACCCCTGCTAATGAAAATTCTAGCAGTATTTAAGTAACAACTAAGTCGTTTTCCCTAATCTTCTTTGGAAAACTACCTTAATTACAAACAAACTAAAAATAGACAAGTCTGGGCATGAAAGGCCCCAATAAAGAAAATCTTTGATGAACACCGCCTGTAGAATTTATTATGGTAACTCTTCAAGAATTCAAAACTTAGGCGGCTCTTCGTGAATTTAAAAAAATGGCTTGGAGGTAGCTGTGATGGTTTCGAAGAGGTAACCAATGGAGGCTCTGACATCTAGCTCTGTTCTATAGAAAAATGGCATTTAGTAATTATTCTGGTGTAGTTCTAGCTACTTCTCATTGATTGGTGTCGGTGTTGGTGCATTCTGCTGCCCATTTAGTCTATGTTGATCGATCTCTACATAAATACCCAATTCCAATTTTGTCGTATTTTTCTTTGTGATGTTCAGCCTCGCCCTGCCTTTTTCTCCTTTGTCGGGTCCTACCCAAGTCCTCCTGCCATGCATAGCCTAATTCCTCATAAATGGCGCACAGACCTTATATGCCCAGTTGTGGAGGGATGGCAGTTGGTGGATGTGGCGCAGCAGTATTAGTAGTGGTCAAATGAATACGGAGGTAGTTTGGACGTGATAAAAAACAAATTTTCGAAGGGGGTCTTAGTTGGTAATTGGTAGTATAGAAGGGGGGTGTGAGATGATGAGGGGAAGACACATGGAGGAGTGGGTGGTATTGGATACCACCCATTTCGGATCACCCCCCCTCCCATGGTTAAAGTTTGAAAACTGCGGGGGTCGCAAAAAGAGTTAAGGGCTGTCAGATACAGAGATGAGGAGTGGATGAGGTGGAAAGGTGGAGGGTTATTATAGGTGGAATGACGTGGAAAAAAGGTGGGCCCACCTACATTCGGTAGATCACAACGTTTTGTTAAGAGCAGTGGGAGGTAAGTTCTAATATTTGTGAAGTGTGAAGTGCGGGGAAGGGGAGGTGATGTGGAGGGAAGAAGTGGGATCATGAACGCAATGCACATTGCAATGTATAGCATTTAGTTATAAGCTGAGGGGGTTAACCTTTAAATTTTTTGAAATGTAGGGAAGAGGGACCCACTGGCTATGCAGAAAATTTTATGAATCTGCGGAAATTTTAAAGCCGTAAGTATTATGGAATTTGTATGATATTCATATGTATTGCAACGGATTATGAAGTGGAGGCAGAGGTTGGGACAACTTATCACATTTCAAATAAAAATATATATGTTACGGGCGCTCACAATGATAAGTCAGATGCGATGCAATATCACAAAATCGGCAATCGCATATTTTAAAATCTATTCCAATGTTCAACACTTAAAAACAATGAAATGCGGCAAGGTCCCCACTTTAATCGCTATCAGGAATGAAAATTAATGAAATGGTGAAGAAGTAATGGTAAAGCGAAGAGGTCAAAAAGGTAAGATTTCAATGTATTTCAAAGGAAAATGAAATGGAAGGGAAGCGTGATGGGGAATGGGTCCCACATTATATCACATCGACAATTTTATAAGTTTTGACATTTGATTTATAACACAACATTGTGACGGTGATATGTAATGAAGCGTAAGGGGTCACACCAAAGGGTTTAAATGGGTCTTTGTTATATATATATATGATATAACGATAAGGTTTGATATAACACGATTGTTTGTCGGTGGCATAGGTTATAATTATAATGTCCAAAACTTTATAATAGAAGGGTTTATAAAGTAATAAGCCTCTAAAAGTTATCTATGTGCGTTTTTTGGGGGGTTTAAATGGGATTCAGAGCATGGGAGAATATGGAGGAATGGAGGGGGGGAAAGAGGATGAATGAAAAGAAATGAAACGAGGGTCGTAATGAAGTTTGATCCCATTATACCTTGATCTGGATTTATGCAGGAACACAACAGAATAAACATATAACCATAAATACAGAGATGCAGTGGAAATAACACTTCATTTCATTAATATCAAAGAACTGAAATTTGCTTACAGACAGAATGGAAATAAAACTAGCTAGGGCGCTGGTAGTTATCTCTGAGAAGAATGTGGCGGCTACAGGCCTCTGAACTGAGTTACAATGAGGCTAGAGGGCCTATTTATCATTTAGAAACAATGGGAAATGCTAAACAGCCAAAACCCTAACCCTAGGAGATGAAGCGCCAAAACTATGGGCCCCGTTTGGGTAAATTGGTGTTTCAACTTCCCAGGGGCGTAACTTTGGCATACGATCTCCGTTTGACGCGTACCATACCTCGTTAGAAAGATCTATCCGAAGACTACAAATTTGGAATGAACAACATCGGTCCATGGACCCATGTTTCTCTCCGTTTTCCCAAAAAACGTTGTTTAGGGCCTCAAAACGGCTCCGGAAGTTTAGGACCCGAAAAACTGCTAAAAATAGTAAACTGTGCCGAAACTGAAAAACTAAAATAGACAATGGTGGAGCCCCAAGTGGAATAGGCGGGTGACCACCAATATCCACCTGGATCATTCCTCCCCCCTTAGGAAGCAATGGTGCCCATTGCGTTAAGTTCCTCCATGAGATGAGGAAATTTCTGCTGAACTTGGTCCCTGGTGAACCACTTTCCTTGGTGCAGGAGTTGGCCAGCTTTGACAACCCGATATAGTTGGATCTTCTATTGGTGAGTGTTCTTGATTTTCATGTCCATGATACAATCTGTGGTGGCCTGTTCCATGCAGCTTGGATTTAACTCTGTTGGTGTGAGTTGTTCTGCAATGTCCGAGGTGTCCAGTAGAGGTGGGAAGTAAGGACAAAGGCGATCCACATTGAATACTGGGTGCAGACCAAGGAATGGTGAAAAACTGAGCTCGAAGGCATTGTTCCCTACAACCTTGGTGATGGTGTACGGCCCGTATCGGAGCGGGCGAAGCTTGCGGTGGGGTCCAGTGAGGCACTCCTTCTGCAAATGTAGCCATACTTTGTCGCCCACCTGGAAGTTGTGTGGCACCCGGTGTTGATCATGGCATTGCTTGTACTTGGCCTTGGCTATGTCCAATATATCATGAACCTGTTGGCGGATGTGTTGAATGCGCTTGATGAAGCTACTTGCTTTGTCAACTTCAGACTAGACATGAGCTGAATTGGCCTGAGCAGCTGCAAATGACATGGCTACGTCAATGGGACATAGTGGCTGGAATCCCAAGCCCACTTGAAAGGGGCTATGGCCGATTGAACTATGGAGAGCCCGATTATAACTATGTTGTACATAGGTGAGGATCTCGTCCCATGTGCGTGGATGATTTGAATTGTACATGCGCAGAATGTGTACAATCATTCTGTTGACGACCTCTGTCTCGCCATCTGTTTGGGGATGGAAAGTTGTGGACTTGGTGAGCTTGGTATCCAACATCAACCAGAGGCTGGACCAAAATGTGCTGAGGAACCTGCTATCCCGATCTGATATGATAGACTGTGGGATCCCAAAGTGCACCCACACTCGTTCAAAGAAGAGTTTAGCAGTGGCTTCTGCTGTGATATTCTTCTTGCAGGCCGCCATAATGGCCATCTTCGAGAATCTGTCGATGACCACAAAAACACAGTCATTTCCTTGCTTAGTAGAAGGCAGGCCCGACATGTAATCCATGGAGATGGATTCCCAAGGTCGACTAGGGGTAGGTAGAGAAGTATATAGGCCTTGCTTCTTGATGGTCGGTTTGGCAATGGCACAAGCAGTGCAGGATCTGATGTGCTTCTCGACATCCTTTCGAAGGTTCGGCCAATAGAAATACTTTTGTAGTATTGCTACTGTTTTCTCAACCCCGAAATGCCCAGCGACTCGACTGTAGTGTGCTTCCCATATCATCTTGGCACGCTCGCTTGAAGGAACACAAAGGTGTCCCATGTGACATAAAAGTGCATATTGGAGGTGAAAATTTGGAACTTGCGTACCCCCCAAGAGTGCCTTGTAAGTTTGGCCGAATTCTGGGTCACTCTCATAGAGAAGCGGCCAATCATAAGTCTCGTGCCCACAAGAGTTGAGCACAGTGGTGAGCGCCACGATCGGTGGTCGGCTGAGGCAGTCTGCAACATTATTGGTGCTACCCTTCTTGTACTTGATGTTCAAATGAAATTGTTGCAGATATGTGGACCACTTCTGATGGCGATCATTTTGCAACTTCCCTTGTGTCTGTATGAACTGCAGGGGCCGGTGGTCTGTGTGGATGATTGTTTCCTTCCCAAAAATGTAATGCTTCCATTGTCGACAGGCTTGCACAATGGAATACATTTCTTTGTCATAGGTGGGATACTTGCGAACTGTCTCAGACAATGTCTCACTGTGATATGCCACTGGATGTCCCTGTTGAGTAAGAACTGCCCCAATAGCATAGTCGGAGGCATCTGTCTCGATCTCAAATGGCTGCTGCAAGTCTGGTAAGGTGAGCACTGGGGCAGAACAGAGGCGATTTTTCAATTCTTTGAACGCCTTCTGTTGAGGTTCCGACCAAAAGAATTTTGCTCTCGCTCCTCCTTTGGTGACTTGACTCAAGGGCCAGGTGATATGAGAGAATCCCAACACGAATCTACGGTAGAAATTAGCAAGACCCAGAAAGCTGCGAAGCTCTGTTATAGTGGTTGGGGCTGGCCAATCCCGAATGACTTGGATCTTGGCTGGATCCACATGCACCCCACTTTCATCAATAATGTATCCCAGATATTGAACCTGGGTCATGCAAAAAGTGCACTTCTCCAAATTGGCACACAACTTGTGTTGCCGCAGTGTTTGGAGGACTTGTCGGATGTGGTGAAGGTGCTCTTCCCAAGTCTGGCTGAAGATCAGAATGTCATCCAAGTACACCACTACAAATGAGTTGGTGAATGGCCGCAAGATGCCATCCATCATCCTCATGAAGGTGGCGGGAGCATTCGTCAACCCGAAAGGCATGACCAGCCATTCAAAAAGGCCTTCCTTGGCTTTGAAGGCAGTCTTCCACACATCGGAGGGTTCAATTGGTACCTGGTAATACCCAAAATTTAGGTCGATCTTGCTGAAATATTTTGCACCTTTGAGTTGGTACAGAAGGTCATCAATCCGTGGGATTGGGTACCTATTCCGGACAGTGATCTTGTTCAGCGCCCGATAGTCAATACAGAGTCTCCATGTCCCATCCTTTTTCAGTACCAACACGATCGGGCTCCCACAGGGCGATGAAATTGGTCTGATGTGACCTTTCTGCAACAGCTCCTGAATCTGTCTCTTGATTTCATCATTCTCCAGAACAGAACGCCGATAGATCGGTCCATTAGGTAGCGGCTCACTTGGGGTCAGATCAATCGGGTGCTTGACCTGACAGTGCATAGGAACCCCTATGGGTGAGGTGAATATGTCCCCGTACTCCTCCACAACCTTATCCATTTGTTGTTGTTGTGCAGAGGAGCCCTGTTTGGAGGTCGTGGCCACAGTCTTCTTCTTGCCTTGGGGGCGGATCATCAGGAAAACGAATTTACTGGTTTGGGAAATGAGCTTACTGCATTTTTTTGCAGTAACCAAAGAGATAGCGACAGGAGGTGGTACCTCTGGTATCCTGTACAACTTATTTCTCAAAGTAACAATAACAGGACGAGGTCGAGACTCATACACAACATGACGCTTCCACAAGTATGGTTGTCCTAATAATACATCATAAACATCAATAGGAGCAACGTCACATAATACCTCATCTGTGAAGGGCTTGATGCTATAGGGAAGGCGACATTGCCGGCTGACACGGAGATCTCGTCCTTGGTGAAGCCACCCGATGGTGTATGGATGTGGGTGAGCTGTGGTCGGCAAGCCCAACCGCTTCACGGCATCTGCTGAAATGAGGTTCTTTTGGCTCCCATTGTCAACAATGAACTATACCAGGGAGCCCTTTACCCACATCTGGGAGTGGAAGAGACGTTCCTCCTCCTTTGGATCTTCCGGTTCCTCCTTTTGGATCTTTGTAGTGGCAACAGTGGCATTGGGCTCCGCATCAATAATCTGTTTCCCTTTTTCATTCGCCTTTTCAGGTTCTGATTCGGAGTCAGAGCATGCATCTGACTCCGAAGCCCTCATCTCGGCCACTAGCGACTGCTTGGCCCGACACTCACTTGTGTTGTGAGTGGAGCTCTTATGGAACTCACACCACTTTCCCGTGTCCTTCTTTGGCTTTACGGTGTTGTTCTTTTCTTGTGGCTTTGGTGGGTTGTCTTTAGCCGCCATGCCTTGGATCTGTCCTTTGTTCTGCGGTTTGGAAGCACCTTTTCCTTGCTTTTGATTCGCAGATCCAAAGTCTCGCTTCTTCTGTTTGAATTTCTGCTCAATCTTGGCAGCATACCGGTATGCCGTAACAAGCGAGGAGATGTCGAGGAACTCCATTTCCTCCTGAATGTATCTGTGCAGACAACTGCGATACTTTAGCACCAAATGTTTCTCTGAATCTTTGATACCCAACTTTGTGCGCGGGGTATGGAACAGATTCGTCAGCTCGTGCACATCTTGATCCCTTTGTTGTCGCAGCGTGGTCCATTGTATGTACTTGTCCTCATAGCTCCCCACGGGATAGTACTGTTCCTTGACGGTGTCTCGGAAAGAATTCCAAGTTGGTACGACCGAGAACAGAGAGGGTTCTGTCTGGTCCTTGTTCTCACAGTAGGTTTCCCACCAGTCCTTAACATGGGGAGTAGCTTTGAGGAGTGAAAAAATAATCTTCTCCCGGTCTGAAAAGTCATGAACAGAGAAATATCCTTCTAATAGATTCAACCATCTATCTACGGCATCTGAGTCTATTTGACCCTCAAATATGGGAATGTCAAAATTTACTTGTACCTTAAAGGGAGTCGCAACTCCAGAGTGGCTACTGGATGCAGATGCACCGCCAGTGGGCAGCTGTTGAAGGATCTGAGCAAAGTTATCCATCATCGCGTTCCTTTGTTTTTCGAGGGCCTCCTCGAGCAATATTTTGATAGGATCTCCTGCTCCCTCATCTTTCTTTTCGTCCCCCATGGGCGTCCGTCGAGGTTTGCGAGGCTGATCTTGCAAAGGTTCCACCAGATCAAGCCCTAGCTCCTTATACCCCGACCTTGTTGGGGACATGCAAAGAAGGATCGAGAAAAAGCAGACCGGCTCTGATACCACTGATCCGGATTTATGCAGGAACACAACAGAATAAACATATAAACATAAATACAGAGATGCGGCGGAAATAACACTTCATTTCATTAATATCAAAGAACTGAAATTTTCTTACAGACAGAATGGAAATAAAACTAGCTAGGGCGCTGGTAGCTATCTCTGAGAAGAGATGTGGTGGCTACAGGCCTCTGAACTGAGTTACAATGAGGCTCGAGGGCCTATTTATTATTTAGAAATAATGGGAAATCCTAAACAGCCAAAACCCTAACCCTAGGAGATGAAGCGCTAAAACTATGGGCCCCGTTTGGGTAAATTGGTGTTTCAACTTCCCAGGGGCGTAACTTTGGCATACGATCTCCGTTTGACGCGTACCATACCTCGTTAGAAAGATCTATCCGAGGACTACAAATTTGGAACAAGCAACATGGTCCATGGACCCATGTTGCCCTCCGTTTTCCCAAAAAAACGTCGTTTAGGGCCTCAAAACGGCTCCGGAAGTTTAGGACCCGAAAAACTGCTAAAAATAGTAAACTGTGCCGAAACTGAAAAACTGAAATAGACAATGGTGGAGCCCCAAGTGGAATAGGTGGGTGACCACCAATATCCACCTGGATCATACCTTCTCAGCAACACTTCCTTCCTTCTACTGGATAGAGAGGCGGATTAATTCCTTTGAAGATTTTTACAGTCAGGAGTTCCCTTTATTTCTCTGAAAATAAATTAGAGCCATGGAATATTATTTTCAGTATGAAAAATCTAAGCAATAATCAGTCACCTAGTGATACTATGAAATACAAGGGTCTAACATTGACAAAAAAAAACATGGGAACTAATGGGTAAACCGAAGGTGCAATAGTCAAACATTCAGTTAATATTGGAAAACTAGAAAATACCTTTGCTATGGGAAGATTACCAGGTGTCACAATAGATATTGATAGAGTTCACACTATTGTTGATTTTGAAGTAATAGAAATTAATGATGATAGTAATCCTTACCTTGCTTTTCTGGGAATTAATTAGGAAATGGATAATATGCCCATAATCAATCTGAAGAAGAGACAAATGATATTTAAATGAAACAATATAAGGGTGATTGTTCCTTTATATCCATCAAAAGGAGTAAGATATACAGAGCCCGTCAAAGAATAATATAGCATAGCTGACATAGATAACATATATCAATTGACATCTAAGGAAGAAGATTATATTCATCCTACTACATATGGAAAGTTTAATTTGGATCATGATAGTTCTTGCACATTAGATTCAAAAGAACAATTGGAAAATTGGTAGAACAAATTGCGTGAAGTATCTACAAAGTGTTGTGAAATACTCACAAAAGTAGTTTGTTGTATGACATCTGAGGTATGTAACCTACTTTCCTAAACCATCATAAGAAAGTAGGTTACATACCTCAGATGTCATTGACAAACTACTTTGTGAGTATTTCACAATTTTCACAACACTATAGGCCTATAAGGCCTCACTGAACTGACTTGGTATGCCTCAATTGTTCTTTGAATCCTAATGTGCAAGTACATCATGATCAAATTAAGTAGGATAAGGTAATCTTCTTCCTTAGATGTCAATTGATATGTTACATGTTATCTATGTCAGCTATGCTATATTCTTTGACGAGCTCTGTATATCTTACTCCTTTTGAAGAGCTGAACTA